>WNWK01019014.1:0-37500 GCA_009830355.1 Cherax destructor | reverse complement strand
TTTATTTTTTTGCTCTTATGAAACCGAGGAAGTAGAGTTGGATTGTTGCTTATTAGAAACCAGTGAAATTTTGAAAACATGAGAGGAGTTAATATAGAGGAGTCAAATGACTACATAGTTGGCACACTCAGAATCGGGAGACACTAAAGTGTAGAATGCTACGGCAGGACAATGATAAGATGATGATAGTGGACATGATAATGAAGGTGGCAGGAAAAAACCTCATAATGTATGCAAAGATGTTGATTATGGAAGTTTTTACCCACATGGAAATAGACTAGATAATCTGGAGTCCTACGAGGGTCACCGGATAGTGAAATATTAAGTTGTTAGAGATGAAAACTTCCTAAATGTGAATATGCCAGAGACGCACTAACTAACGCACTAACTAGCATGGCTAAACCATACACTAAACTATGTTGGGAAAATTGAATAAGAAAGGATAATGTGTACTCTCGACCACGTGGTACATGGGCTTGGATACCTTGTGGAAGTGAACGTGGAGTGAATCACAGATGGTTGGAATGGTATGAGACAAAGAACGGAAAAATGGAACAAGTTGCTAAAAAGTGCCATTAGGAAGAAGATAAATTCATACACAGAAGCAGACGAAGCAAAGGTAAGAATAGTGTGAGCCGATGGTCCACTTAGAGGTCCAAAGAAACAAAGGCTAAAAGTTAAATAAAATAAAAAAAAATGTGGAAGGAATATAATGGAAGAGCGCAGAGAAGTAAACATAATTACCACAAGACAGACTGAACTATATAAGAAGAAATACAACAGAGAAACTCCACGTAATAAAGTTGAAGGCTGGAGAATTCTGAAGGAGAGCTCATAGGAAATGATCAGGTAGTGAATTAGACACACATGCAACACTTGGATATCTTTAAGAGGAAACGTTTCGCCACGCAGTGGCTTCATCAGTCCTAAACAAAGACGAATGGTGAAGATCAGAAGGAGTTTGAAGTAGTCAGTCCCTCAGCCTGAAGCAACATCTTGGGATCTTGATACAGATAATTCTTCACTTGCCTAACCAATATTCATGACCTACTTCCACATGTGGATTTGTCCACTGTGATATCGCTTACGACTGCTTCACCTCACCTGTCTACAGTATATAAGCCACTTATTCGCTCATATGCTGTATTCTTTTAAAGATTGATGCACTGATTACATTGACTCCAGGTTGAGGGACTGATTACATTGACTCCAGGTTGAGGGACTGATTACATTGACTCCAGGTTGAGGGACTGATTACATTGACTCCAGGTTGAGGGACTGATTACATTGACTCCAGGTTGAGGGACTGATTTCCTCAAACTTCTTCTGATCTTCACCATTCTTCGTTGTATTGGACTGATGAAGCCACTGTGTGGCGAAACGTTTCCTCAGTAAAGATACCCAAGTGTTGCACATGTGTCTAATTAATCAACTTGTCAGTTCTCTGAACCCTTTATCTACAATGATCAGGTAGTCTGAGAGGAACTGAACAAAATATTTTACGAGGTACTGAAAGAAGTAACAGAGACTTTACCATAAAGTCAGTGAGTAAGAGTGCACCAACCAGTACTGGTTACATTACACACAGTGGGTAAAGAAACTCTTGAAAAGTCTAAACTCCACGAAGGTTATGGAACCACGGGTTCTGAGTCGGCAGAGGAACTGTGTGGACCACCAGCTGCAATCATCACCAGTTCAATTCATACTGAGCAACTTCCAAAGGTGTTGACAACAGCAGATGTACCTCAGATATATAAGGAGATAAATATGTTGAGTTAAACTACAGGAAAGTGATACGGACAATCGTAGAATGAAAGATTTTGGAGAGGATTTATGAGAAGACCAGTGGAAGAGGTAAGGCTAGGAGTGGAATTTCGTCCTCTGCAGCCAAATGTGAGTGAGCACCTATAGGTAAGCACAGAGAGAGAGGGAGAGAGAGAGAGACAGAGAGAGAAGGGGGATACGAGAAGCTTCGTTGACTTCCCTACTCAGATCTCTGGCTCCTCCCTTGACCATGTAGTGAGTGAGCCAACATAGCCAACCCCTTAGCTATGTTGGATCATCTAACCACAAGGCTGTCTTTGCGACATTGAAGATTCCAACAAAACAATGTGAATAATCTACATGCACAACCTGGCTGAGAGAAAGAATAAACTGGCTGGCCCTTTGCTCTGAGCTCACCACCTCCGATTGAAATGCTCTTCTTCAAGATGATGTCGACAACTAAATGAATGCCTTCGATGAGCACAGCCTTAATCTCCGACAAAAACACATCCCTCACCGGCAGCATGCGACAAAGCTTTCAAATCAGCCTTAGTTCGGCTTTCGTTGTCGAGAGGCTGCTACTGCTAAGTTCAAGACTTGGAGAAGGTATAAGAGGCATCCCACTATCTATAACAGTAACGTGCAAAGGCAAGCCTCTTGACAAATGAAAGAAGTCCCAAAGTGGGCCATCTCTAAATGGGAGGCTGATACAAAAAGATGACGTCAGGTAGAGTGGACTCCAAGATCCTGGTGGTCCATAGTCAAGTATCGACAAGGTTATTCACATGATGAAATTATTCCACATCTAAATCGGCAGTATGGGACCACCTCTACTAGCAGTCAGGAGAAAGCTCACCCCTTTGTTGAACACTTTGCTACGAAGATGCAAGTTCTTGAACCAACTAGACACAGAAACTGTGTTAAAGTTGTCAGTTGTGACAATAAGGAAGAAAGAGGTCAGGACGTTTACAGTACTTGGACGTAACTCGCATCTGCTTGACAGCAGAGGATTCAAGATTCTGTATGAGGCTCAGTACGCTCACACTTTCTTGGATTGCCTGCATCCCGTCTCATCTGCGAATTCTTGACAGAATAGACAGAAGAGCTAGACGACTCATCTCACGCCTTGACCCAGCCTAGAGAGGTCTATCATTTCAGCATAGCCCTCAATACAGGAGGGATGTGGAGTAACCTTACTGTTATGTATAAGTCCAACACTGTAACGTACCTCATTTGGCTACACTCCGAGGACAGCGAGAATTGAACTTTTCCACAACAAGACAGACAGTAATCAGCAACTACACTCAGACTATAACCTTCTCTAGAACATCACTTTATTTCAGATCATTTATTCCTAGGATGATTCGTTCTAGATATAAAGTCAATTGATCAAATGAAATTGCTGGCTCGCAAATGGCCCCAATTTCATTGTGTTCTCTATATGTGTATAACTTAACAATAAAAAGACTTTCAAATTTGATGATGTAGGTAACAGTTCTTTGCTTGTAAATGAAGTTAGGAACCCTAAACCTAACCGTGTGTAAAAAAGAGACAGGCAGACAGACAGAAAGACAGACAGATAGACAAAGAGATTTGGAAGAAAAGTAGAAGGAAAATGAAAGGAAAAAGCAAGGAGTATAAGAATTGGATGAGATAAGAAAAGGCAGTCATCCTGCAGGACACTCAGGGAGTCAGAAGGACGTAGTTGAGTAAATCCCTGTCCCTCCTCCCTTTCCCTTGAGGAGCCAAGGTCTTGCTGCCTACAGCTTTGTAAAGGATCCCGAGGATTTTTGTTCTATTGCCTCTTCTTATCTAGAGTGGGAATTGTGCAGCTGGATAGGATTCCTGCTCCTCCACTGTGATGGAACTTGGCCACTAAGTGCCAGCAGGGTTCACAGTGCCTCCCGTGATGTTCCCCGAGTCTAACTCTGCCCCACAGCTTTATAATAATTTTAGCTGCATTTGCTTCTGAAATAAAGGCAAACTTTTGCATAGTTTGCATTTCTAGATTGTAAAATTGTTCCAGACTTTGTAACTGTAACTTTGATTTATATTATATTTGTTTGTCCTTGTTTAAAATATAACACAATTAAATTTTCTTTGGAATACGTAAACACTATCCCTCTTCTATACTACTCATTCATGTAGTATAGAGCTGTCGTGTGAGAATGAACATCTTGGGAAATATGTTTGTGGTTTCTCAAGCACTATGTAAGAGGGTGAAGGGTCTTGTGCGTGTCTAGATTATCTATTAGTTATTCCATCTCGAGAATTACGTCAATGGCATCACTTCAAAGAGGTGCTCCAAGCAGGTTGCTATTTGTGTGGCACTGGTTGACGCGCCTGGTAATATGGGTCTCACTGTATCAATAGTTTGCTGACTGGCTGTGAGGATTTTGCATGTGAATGGATTAGAATGAGTCTCGTGGGATTCATTTTTACCTGCCACTGTGCTATCATCCAGGCCCATACTCCAATATGGGCCTGACGTCCACAGTGCACAAAGTCTTGAACGATTCCTTACTGAGGTGTCGGTACACTATTCATAGGTTTGCTAGGTGCCCATATGCTGCAGCAGTTAGTTGATGTGCGCCTCAGGAGATATGCTTGGTATTAAAATCATCTTAGATCATTTTCCTTAAGTGAGGGTTGCAGTCTTTGGCCACCTAGACTGTATTCTGTCTGCCGTTTTCTTTGCCCTTCCTTGATCTTCACGACTTTGCACTTGATGGGGGTTAAACTCTAGGATCCAGTTGCTGGACCAGGCCTGCAGCCTGTCCAAATCCTTTTGTAGTCCTGCCTGATCCTCATCCGATTTAATTCTTCTCAGGGACACTTCTGAGTATATCCCTTTCATCATGTCGTTCACATATACCAGAAACACCTGTCCTAGGACTGACCTTTGTCAAACCCCACACGTCATAGGTACGCACTCTGACTCGTTGTTGTCTTCTTGTCATGTATTCACTGATCCATTGCAGTGCCTTTCTTGTTATACCTGCCTGAACCATTGGCTTTTTGCACTAATCTCATGTTTGGAAATGTGTTGAGAGCCTTCTTGCAGTACAAGAAAATGCAATCTTACTTCTATCAATTTGTCCTAAACCTCCAGTACGTTTGTGACAGATAATTACCCTTCCCTAAAACCGTGCTGGTTGTCGTGTATGAGCTCATTCCTTTCTAAGTGCTCCATCACACTTCTGATAATCTTCTCCATGACTTTGCATACTAATGCTGCGTGTCTGTCTCCTTTCTTAAAAATTGGGACTACATTTGATGTCTTCCACACCTCAGGTAGTTGCCCAGGGAGAGATGTTTTCCGGTCCCACCGCCTTTGAGGTATGTAGTTCAATATGTATTCTTTAATTATCCTCCTCGATTTTGCATATTGTGTCCAGCATTTGTTGGTATACCCCATTATTCCGGCTTACTGGAGTCCTTTCTGTCTCCACTGAAAATACTTCCTTAAATCCCATTGACGTAATTCACATACTTCTCGTTTCCGGTGAACTCCTCTCCTTCCTTCCTCTGCCTGATTACCTGGTCCTTGACTGCGGTTTTCCTCCTGATGTGGCTATACTACAGCTTCGGGTCAAACTTGGCTTTTGATGCAATGTAACTTTCGTTTTGCCGCTGGGCCTCTCTCCTTATCTGCGCATATTCGTTACTGGTTCTTCGACTAATCTCCTTATTTTCCTGGGTCCTTTGTCTTCTATACTTTTTTCATTCTCTAGCTCACTTAGTTTTGGTCTCTCTGCATCTTTAGGTGTGTGTGTGTGTGTACTCACCTAATTGTACTCACCTAATTGTGGTTGCAGGGGTCGAGACTCAGCTCCTGGCCCAGCCTCTTTGCTCTGTGTGTGTGTGTGTATGAATAAGTATGTGTGGTCTACGGTCAAAGGGATGTGTATTGAGCATACAGCACTTTAGTTACTCTAAACATATAAATGAATAAATGAAAAGAGGTCGAAAATAGTGATTCATTTGTGTGGTTACATTCTATATACCAATATGAATAAATAAAGACCGATAATAGAGTGATGCGAGTGATGCGCCTCTATTATCACACCATAGTGTGGGGAGTTATGACCTGGTGGAGTGGGAGGGGTCTGGGAGGGGGAGGGTGCGTTGAGGGATGGGGAGGGAGGGAAGAGGACGGGGGTGGGTGAGTAAAGGGAAGAGGAGGGAGGTTTGGTGGCGAAGTCACTAGTTACACTCTAAATAAGGGAGAGAATGGGAGTTAAATTGGTTGTGTGCGGTGTTCAGAGGTCTAAAATAAGTTTGTTCCAAAGGAATTGGATATGGGAAGTATTATTTTTTAGAATAAATACATTAAAAATAAGATAAAATGGAATATATGGAAGATTTGGATGAGGAACTTGAGGATATTAAACCAGATCCAGGGCAAACGGAAACCAGGCCTATGTAAATATTTTGCACTTGGTATCTTCAGGCATGGAATATCTGGGAAACCAGATGGGACATGCAATTATGACCACCCCAGAAAATTCCGTGCCCATATGACAACAGAAAAATGCAACCTCTTTTCCTGTAAGCTTTTCCACCCTGAAATGTGTCACTCATCAGTTCAGGAAAGACAGTGCTATAACCTATATTGCCAGGCACACCACCTAAAGGGTTCAAGACGACACACAACATCCAGACCATGGGAAAACCTGGGTAGCCAGAGCCACTCCGGAGAGAGAGGTTTTTTTAGCACCAGAAGGAAAAAAAGCTGGCAGGAAATGACAGAAATCGTACAACAACTGCAATAATTTATGGAGTGGAATCAGTCAATGGCCTCCACTCCAGAACAACAGATATTAGTGCCAGGAAAAAGAAGACCCCACATACCACCAATACCACCAATCCAACGACACAAATATACAGGGTCTAAAGCCAGCAACGAACAAGATACCTTACATCCGTGGACTGCTTACAGAGTCAAATGCAATGTTTGCGGCTTTCACAGAGACCCACATAAAGCATCACTTGGACAATGAAATATGGATCCCTGGCTACAACCTATACAGATGTGACAGAGTGAACATTAAAAAACGGGAGGGGGGGGGGTTTGGCCTGTATATCACTGAGTCACTTATATGTTCAGAACTACTAAATGCCTCAAATGATGTAGTTGAAGTATTAGCAATAAAGATCGAGAATCAAAACCTGGTCATCGTGGTTGTCTACAAGCCCCCGGATGCAACGTCCCAACAATTCCAGGAACAGCTTCTGAAAATTGACCACTGTCTGGAAAACCTTCCAGCTCCTGCCCCCAACATCTTGCTGCTGGGGGATTTAAAACTAAGGCACCTAAAATGGAGGAATATTGCAAACAAATGTGGTAGCAGAGATAACATCAGGAGGCAGCTCAGATGAAAACTCGCACACACAAGAACTTTTAAATCTCTGCACCAAATTCACCTTAAACCAGCAAATAGTAGAGCCCACAAGATTAGAGAATACTCTGGACCTCATCTTCACCAGCAATGATGATCTGATACGAAATGTCATCATATCAAAAACAATATACTCAGATCACAACATAATAAAGGTCCAGACATGCATGAGGGGGGTCCCAGATCGACAAAATGTGATCAGTCGCGAGGGAGCTTTCTCCAATTTCAACTTCAATAACAAAAACATAAGGTGGGACCAAGTAAACCAAGTCCTAAATGATATAAACTGGGAAGATTGCCTAAGCATCACGGATCCTAACCTATGTCTAGAACAAATTAACTCTGTGGCACTTGAGGTTTGCTAGAGGCAAATTCCCTTAAGGAAAAGAAGAAGATTAGTAAGTAAGTAAGTAAGTAAGTTTATTCAGGTATACACAAATACATTTACATACATTATCATACATAGCAGCATATGTGTAGAGAACCCAGGATAACCCAAAAAAGTCAGACAGAGTGACTTATTTCCATTGGGGTAAACTAGAGAGAGAGAGGCGCTCCCTATACAGGAGAAGGCAAAGAATAATGGAGCGACTACAAGAGGCCAATATATCTGAAATACGTAGGGAGACACTGGTCAGAGAAATAGCAAACATCGAATTAAAACTAAAGCAATCTTACTGGAATCAAGAAACGCGGGAAAACTAAAAGCCATAAATGAAAATGAATGAAACCCAAATTATTTCTTTTATTATTCCAAATCAAAGTCGAGAACAACATCCAGTATTGGGCTCCTACTTAAAAGGGGTGGGTCCTACACAGATGACAGAAAGGAAATGAATATGGTTTGAAATGAGTGAGTTACTAAAGTCCCAGTATGACTCAGTTTTTAGCGAGCCGCTAACCAGACAAAGTCGAAGACCTAAATGATTTTTTTATGAGAGTGCCACAGAACTTGGTATACGCAAGCCTATCTGACATTACGAGTGGTCGCAGTCCCTGAGTGCTTTGGGAATTAGTGTGGGGGTTAATCATGGCTAGCTGCTGCAGTGTTTTAAAACGTGAGGTTGGAGTGCTGAAGGAGGAGGTCCTGCTTCTCCAGGAGGAATTTAGGAGGCTGAAGGTTCACCTCAATGGGTTTGGAAGTGAGAGTGAGGTCCTGCTTTTCCAGGAGGAAATTAGGAGGCTGAAGGTTCACCTCAATGGTTTTGGAAGAGAGGGTGAGGTGGCTGCAGTTCTGGAGGGGAATAGGGATACCAGTAGTGAGGTGCAGTCTGCCACTCCCTGCGAGGAGGGTGAAGGGGGGGAGGAAGAAAAGGCTACCAGGAGTGAGGAGCAGTCCAGCACCTGCTACAAATGGCGAGTGGTTCCCAGTAATGGCAGGAACATCAAAATAAGGAAGGTTAGGAAATCGCTTCTCTGTTCTTCAGGATGAGTGTACTCCAGTGGCCAGTGAAGGTAAAGGTACTACTTCCCAAAGTGAAGGTAAGGGTACTACTTCCCCAAGTGAAGGTAAAGGTACTACTTCCCCTGCTAATAGAGGTAAGCGAACTCTTGTGGTAGGTGACTCACAGGTAAGATATATGGACCGTGTTTTCTGCAATAGGAATAAAAAGGTGAGAGAGAGGGTGTGCTTCCCTGGAGCTGGTGTTGGAGACATAGTCAACAGGTTGGATAATATCATGTCAGGTAATGGGAACAAGCCCATTATCTGTCTCAGTGCTGGTGGAAATGATATTGGGAAGGGTAGGAGAGAAGAGCTGCTAGATAAGTACAGGTCAGCTATAGAGCTAATTAAGTCCAAAGGAGGGGTCCCAATCATATGTAGCATCTTGCCTAGAAGGGAGTGGAAATGAATGGTTGTCTAGGGCAATTGGTGCAAATTGCTGGCTAGACAGATACTGCAAGGAACTTACAATCCCATTCATTGACAACTGGGACAACTTTTATGGCAAACATGATATGTATGCAAGGGATGGGGTACATCTCTCTGGTACAGGGGTGGAAGCACTTGCCAACTCGATCGAGAGGGCCATTGCTGACATGCCTAGGATTTTAAACTGATAGAAGATAGAGGTATGGGTGTGTGTGGGAAACAGTCAGTTAGGAACACTAGGGCTGAAAACAGTAAGTGTATAAAAGAAATTCATCATAAAGTTACAAATAAATACAATGGATCAGGTCAGCAAACAAAGGGAGACAGCAGAGGGAAACAAGAGACTAGCTCCCTTAAGGTTTACTATGCTAATATCAGGAGTGTAAGAAATAAGATAGATGAGTTAAGATTAATTGCAAGTGCAGGAAACAGATATTATTGCTATAACAGAGACCTGGCTCAATCTGAAAGATAGAGAGTTGCCTTCTGAATGTCACATACAAGGCTATAAATTATTCCACACTGATAGGGTCAGCAGGAAGGGTGGTGGAGTAGCGATGTTTTGTCAGAGACAATTTAAATTGTTGTGTTAGACAAGATATAAAATTAGAAGCGTCAGCCACTGAATCTGTTTGGTTACAGCTTCTTGAGGGCCGTGTAAAACTTATTTTGGGTGTGATTTACAGGCCCCCAAATCTTGATAGGGAGTGCAGTAAACTTCTATGGGATGAAATTCGTAAGGCATCTACACATGAAAATGTTGTGCTGATGGGAGATTTCAACTTTAGACAAATTGACTGGAGCAATTTGACAGGAAATTTAGAGTCAAGTGACTTTCTTGATACGATTCAGGATTGTTTTTTGAAACAGTTGGTGACAGAACCAACTAGAGAAAATAACCTGCTAGACTTTGTTCTTGCCAGCAGGGAATCGCTAATTAATAATCTTGAGGTTAATGATGAGCTTGGGGAAAGTGATCACAAATCACTCAGTTTTAATATATCATGGAATTACCCTAATAATTGCAATCAAGTCTCTGTCCCTGACTTCCGCCTGGCTGATTTCATAGGACTGAAAAATTACCTGGGTAGGCTGAACTGGAATGACCTGACAGTGGGTCAGGTAGGTGGTGATTGCCAATATGACGTTTTTCAGAGAATAGTTCTAGCTGCTCAGACAACTTATGTTCCTAATAGGGAAATCAGATCAAACAAAAATGATCCTAAGTGGATGAACAATAGATTAAAACATCTCATTGGTCAAAAGAGAGGCATATATAGGCGAATCAAAAGAGGAGAGGGGCAATTAAGTAATCAATATATTCAGTTAGAGAGAGAAATAAAAAAGGGAATAAGAAAAGCAAAAAGAGACTATGAGGTTAAAGTTGCAAGAGAATCGAAGACTAACCCAAAAGGATTTTTTCAGGTATACAGAAGTAAGATTAGGGACAAGATAGGCCCACTCAAAAGTTACTCAGGTCAGCTCACCGTCAGTGATAAGGAAATGTGTAGAATTTTTAACACTTACTTCCTCTCAGTTTTTACACAGGAAGATACTAGCGATATTCCAGAAATAATAAATTATGTAGAACAGGACGATAGTAAACTATACACGATTAGGGTCACAAGTGACATGGTCCTTAGACAAATAGATAAATTAAAACCTAACAAATCCCCAGGCCCTGATGAACTGTATGCAAGGGTTCTAAAGGAATGTAAAGAGGAGCTTAGCAAACCTATGGCTAATATTTTCAACATATCACTGCGAACTGGCATGGTGCCAGATAAGTGGAAAATTGCAAATGTAATACCTATTTTAAAAGCAGGAGACAGGTCCTTAGCTTCGAACTATAGACCAATAAGCCTAACCTCCATAGTGGGAAAATTTATGGAATCAATAATAGCCGAGGCAATTCGTAGCCATCTTGAAAAGCATAAATTAATCAATGAATCTCAGCACGGTTTTACAAAAGGGCGTTCCTGCCTTACAAATTTAATAACTTTTTTCACTAAGGTATTTGAGGAGGTTGATCATGGTAATGAATATGATGTTGTGTATATGGACTTCAGTAAGGCTTTTGATAGAGTCCCACATCAGAGACTATTGAGGAAAATTAAGGCACACAGAATAGGAGGAGAAATTTTTTCCTGGATAGAGGCATGGTTGACAAATAGGCAGCAGAGTTTTTGCATAAATGGGGAGAAATCAGAGTGGGGAAGTGTCACAAGTGGTGTTCCACAGGGGTCAGTATTGGGCCCCTTGTTGTTCACAATCTACATAAACGACATAGATGAGGGAATAAATAGCGACATAAGCAAGTTTGCCGATGACACCAAAATAGGCCGTCCAATTCATTCAAATGAGGACATTAGAGCACTCCTGGAAGATTTGAATAGACTGATGCAGTGGTCGGAGAAGTGGCAGATGCAGTTTAATTAGATAAATGCAAAGTTCTAAATATTGGACAGGACAATAACCATGCCACATATAAACTAAATAATGTAGATCTTAATACTACTGATTGCGAAAAGGATTTAGGAGTTCTGGTTAGCAGTAATCTAAAACCAAGACAGCAGTGCATAAGTGTTCGCAATAAAGCGAACAGAATCCTTGGCTTCATATCAAGAAGCATAAATAATAGGAGTCCTCAGGTTGTTCTTCAACTCTATATATCCTTGGTTAGGCCTCATCTAGATTATGCTGCACAGTTTTGGTCACCGTATTACAGAATGGATATAAATGCTCTGGAAAACGTACAAAGGAGGATGACTAAGTTGATTCCATGTATCAGAAATCTTCCCTATGAGGATAGACTGAGGGCCCTGAATCTGCACTCTCTAGAAAGACGTAGAATTAGGGGGGATATGATTGAGGTGTATAAATGGAAAACAGGAATAAATAAAGGTGATGTAAATAGCGTGCTAAAAATATCTAGTATTGACAGGACTCGCAGCAATGGCTTTAAGTTGGATAAATTCAGATTCAGGAAGAATATAGGAAAGCATTGGTTTGGTAATAGAGTTGTCGATGAGTGGAACAAACTCCCGAGTACAGTTATAGAGTCTAAAACGTTGTGTAGTTTTAAAAATAGGCTAGATAAATATATGAGTGGGTGCGGGTGGGTGAGAGTTGGACCTGACTAGTTTGTGCTACTAGGTCAGATGCCGTGCTCCTTCCTTAAGTGGATGTAACCTGACCTGGCTGGGTCGGGGCATTGGCTTAAGCCGGTGGGAGACTTGGACCTGCCTCGCATGGGCCAGTAGGCCTGCTGCAGTGTTCCTTCTTTCTTATGTTCTTATGTTCTTACCCTGACGCCAAATGACTTCGAAAAGGCAATAAATGACATGCCCATGCACTCTGCTCCAGGCACAGACTCATGGAACTCCGTGTTCATCAAGAACTGCAAGAAGCCCCTATCACGTGCTTTTAACATCCTATGGAGAGGGAGCATGGACACTGGGGTCGTCCCTCAGTTACTAAAAACAACAGACATAGCCCCACTCCACAAAGGCGGCAGTAAAGCAATAGCAAAGAACTACAGACCAATAGCGCTAACGTCCCATATAAAAATCTTTGAAAGGGTTCTAAGAAGCAAGATCGCCACTCATCTAGATATCCATCAATTACACAACCCAGGGCAGCATGGGTTTAGAGCAGGTCGCTCCTGTCTGTCCCAACTACTGGACCACTACGACAAGGTCCTGGATGCTCTAAAAGTCAAACAGAATGCAGATGTTATATACACAGACTTTGCAAAAGCCTTTGACAAGTGTGACCATGGTGTAATAGCCCACAAAATGCTTGACAAAGGAATAACAGGAAAAGTTGGTAGATGGATCTATAATTTCCTAACAAGTAGAACACAAAGAGTAAAGTCTGAGGCGGCTACAGTGAAAAGCTCTGTTCCACAAGGCAGAGTACTCTCTCCCATCCTGTTCCTCATCCTCATATCGGACATAGACAGGGATATAAGCCACAGTGCTGTGTCTTCCTTTGCAGATGACACCCGAATCTGTATGACAGTGTCCACCGTTGAAGACACTGCAAGACTCCAAGCAGACATCAACCAAATCTTTAAATGGGCTGAAGAAAACAATATGAAGTTCATAATGAGAAATTTCAATTACTCAGATATGGAAAACGGGAGGAAATTAAAATCTCATCGGAGTACAAAACAAATTCCAACCACACAATAGAGCGAAAAACTAATGTCAAAGACCTGGGAGTGATCATGTCAGAGGATCACACTAACTGCACCTTTCAAGGCAGGTGAAATTGCTGACCTAGAAAATGTGCAGAGAACCTTCACGACACGCATAACTGCGATAAACCACCTCAATTACTGGGAACGCTTGTTGAAGTTTCTAAACCTGTACTCCCTAGAACGCAGGCGGGAGAGATACATTATTATATACACTTGGAAAATTCTCGACGGATTAGTACCAAAGTTGACACGATAGTCACTCCCTACGAAAGCAAAATACTCGGCAGGCGATGTAACATCCCCCAATGAAAAGCAGGGTGCCACTAGCACGCTGAGAGACAACACAATAAGTGTCAAGGGCCCAAGACTGTTCAACTGCCTCCCAGCATACATCAGGGGATTACCAACAAACCCCTGGCTGTCTTCAAGCAGGCACTGGACAGGCACCTAAAGTCGGTACCTGACCAGCCAGGCTGTGATTCGTACGTTGGACTGCGTGCGGCCAGCAGTAACAGCCTGGTTGATCAGGATCTGATCCAACATGAGGCCTGGTCACAGACCGGGCCGCAGGGGCGTTGACACCTGGAACTCTCTCCAGGTATATTATGTACAAAATCTGTCATGTAGTGATGTGGGAGTTGTGGGATATACTGGGTCATATATAGAACATAAGAAGGAAGGAACACTGCGGCAAGCCTACTGACCTATGCGAGGCACGTCCATTCCACTCCACGGCTTAGACCTGACTACCTGGAGTTAACCCTCTCCACGTAAACTCATAAGACTTAGTAGCACAAGCTAGTCAGGTCCAACTCACACCCACCCACGCCCACTCATGTATTTATCTAACTTATTTTTAAAAATAAACAACGTCTTAGCTTCTATGACGGTACTCTGAAGTTTGTTCCACTCATCCACAACTCTGTTACCAAACCAGTGCTTTCCTATATCTTTCCTGAATCTGAACTTTTCCAACTTAAAACCATTGCTGTGAGTCCTTCCTTGGCTGGATATTTTCAGCACGCTATTTACATTCCCTTTATTTATTCCTGTCTTCCATTTATACACCTCAATCATATCATCCCTAATTCTACGCCTTTCTAGAGAGTGCAGATTCAGGGCCCTCGGTCTGTCCTCATAGGGAAGATTTCTGATACATGGGACCAACTTTGTCATCTTCCTCTGTACGTTTTCCAGTGCATTTATATCTATTCTGTAATACGGTGACCAAAACTGTGCAGCATAATCTAAATGAGGCCTAACCAAAGATATATAGAGTTGAAGAACAACCTGAGGACTTCTATTATTTATACTTCATGATATGAAGCCAAGGATTCTGTTAGCTTTATTGCGAACACTTATGCACTGTTGTCTTGGTTTCAGATTACTGCTAACCAGAACTCCTAAACTCTTTTCGCAATTACAATTATTAATATCTACATTATTCAGTTTATATGTGGCATGGTTATTGTCCTGCCCAACATTTAGAACTTTGCATTTGTCTATATTAAACTGCATCTGCCACTTCTCCGACCACTGCATCAGTCTATTCAAATCATCCTGGAGTGCTCTAATGTCCTCATTTGAATGAACTGGACGGCCTATTTTGGTGTCATCAGCAAATTTGCTTATGTTGCTATTTATTCCCTCATCTATGTCGTTTATATAAATTGTGAACAACAAGGGGCCCAAAACTGACCCCTGGGAACACTGCTTGTGACGTGCCCCCATTCTGATTTCTCTCCACTTATGCAAACTCTCTACTGCATATTTATCAACCATGCCTCTACCCAGGAAAAAAATTCTCCTCCTATTCCGTGTGCCTTAAGTTTCCTCAGTAGCCTCTGATGCGGAACTCTATCGAAAGCCTTACTGAAGTCCATATACACAATATCATATTTATTACCATGATCTACCTCATCAAACACCTTAGTGAAAAAAAGTTAGTAAATTCGTAAGACAGGAACACCCCTTAGTAAAACCGTGTTGAGATTCATTAATCAATTTATGCCTTTCAAGATGGCTACGAATTGCCTCGGCAATTATTGATTCCATAAATTTACCAACTATGGAGGTAAGGCTTATTGGTCTATAGTTCGAAGCTAAGGACCTGTCACCTGAATTGTAAATATGTATTACATTTGCCCTTTACCACTTGTCTGGCACTATGCCAGTTTGTAGTAATATGTTGAAAAGATTAGCCAAATGTTTGGTAAGTTCCTCTTTACATTCTTTACATTCCTTTAAAACTCTGTCTAAATATTCTCTATGAATAAATATAGATACAAATAGTGTGAAATATGGAATAAATAATAAAAAAAAATTATGACGCTTAATTGTTATATTATGTGCATATAATATCAAATTTATATATATGAATAAAAATATGGGAAAAATGTTTTTTATGTGGAGAAATAGAATAAAGCGGCGGACATCGATATTATGAGGAAAATTAAAGTATAGTGATGAGGAAAAAATTAAAGTATAGGAATAAGAAGACAGGGATATGAAAGGTGAGTTATAAGGAGGTGATAGAGAAAGAAAGATGTGAGGGATAATACCCACTGGGATGGTTGGTGGGGAATGCTAATTACTGCGGCACCTTTTAAGTGCCACAGTGATGTCCATTAAGAACTATGGACTGTGATCTGACCTGTTGGAGCTTGGTGAGGGTGTGGAGAGGGGAGATTACCTTGGTACATATGGGAGCACTGAAGTTGATGGGGAGAGGATAAGTGTAAGAGAGGGGAGATTGTCTTGGTACATATGGGGAAGCATTAAAGTTGATGGAGAGATGGTGAGTTCGAGAGAGGGGGAGATTGGGTTTGTTGTTATTGTATTATGTTAAGAGCCACAGGTGGTCTTGTATGCTTTAATAACTTTGGGGGAGGGGGGATTGAGGGTGTGATGGAGGGGGTAATGGATGAGGGAGAGTGATTGATAGTGTGATGGAGGGGTGGATGAAGGAGGGGTTATGGATGAGGGAGGGCGATCGAATGGATGAAGGGATGATGAATGGAGAGGGGGTGATGAAAGGGACTGACAGATGGGAGGGGGTGGATGAAATTCTTGATCCAAAATGTTAAAGATAGGATGGTCATTGGTGTTCTTGATCCAAGTTGATCCTGGAGTTGAGGAGAAAGTGAGGGAGGGTAAGGGAGATGAGGAGGTGCATCTTGGTCTTAGATGGACTCTTGGTTCGAGGAAATGGAGTTATGTTGGTCCTGGAGTTGAGGGGGTGAGGTAGGGTAGGGGAGATGGAGGCCGAGGGGGAGATGATATAGGTGATGGGGAGATTAGGATGAGAGTCATTCCCTACGAAAGCAAAAGACTCGGCAGGCGATGTAACATCCCCCCAATGAAAACAGGGGTGCCACTAGCACGTTGAGAGACAACACAATAAGTGTCAGGGGCCCAAGACTGTTCAACTGCCTCCCAGCATACATCAGGGGAATTACCAACAAACCCCTGGCTGTCTTCAAGCAGGCACTGGACAGGCACCTAAAGTCGGTACCTGACCAGCCAGGTTGTGGCTCGTACGTTGGACTCCGTGCGGCCAGCAGTAACAGCCTGGTTGATCAGGCTCTGATCCAACATGAGGCCTGGTCACAGACTGGGCCGCAGGGGCGATGACCCCTGGAACTTTCTCCAGGTATACTCCAGAGGGTAAGGGAGTTGGATAGAATGTGTGGATGGTGGTGGGGGAGGTGAGGGAGTGGTCCAAGGTAAACATAGATGATAAAAAAAAAAATCGATGCTCCTAAAAATTTTCTATTGAAAAATATTTGACAAATGATCCCTGATACAGAGCTCCAGGACGGTGCGTCCTGGTGCGTCCTGCCGCCCCGCGTTTCGGGTTACCACCAAAAAATTACACCTAATTGCGACTCCCAGGAGTCAAAAATCTTAGTGCGACCCCCAAAACACACTCCGGCAAAAATCGATCACTCTGCCGGGTTACGCCCTACTTAAGAGTAAGGAAATAACTGTTGCATTTATGGATGTATAAAAGGCACAAGGCTGAGTGAAAAGGGAAGAAATGTAGCAGATGTTGCAAGGGTATGGAATAGGTGGTTGGTTACTGAAAACATTAAAAGAGTTTTTTACGGGGATGAGACTAAGGTTAGGGAATGTAAGGGAGAGGGAAATTATTTACCAGTAAAAGTAAGGCCTTAGACAGGGATGCGTGATGTCATCATGGTTGTTAAATATATTTATAAATGGGGTTGTAAAAGTGTATGCAGGGGTGCTAGGGAGAGGTATGGGATAACAACAAAGAATCTAACACAAAGTGGGAGTTGTCGCAGTTGCTTTTTGCTGATGACACTGTGCTTCTGTTCTTTGGGAGGGAATGTAAAGAAAGAAATTTAAAGTGAACATAGAAAGAGCAAGATGATGAGGGTAACAAAAAGTTTAGGCAATGAAAAAGTGGATATCTGATTGGAGAGAGCGGGAATATGGAGGAAGTGAATGTGTTCAGATATTCGGGAGAGGAATTGTCAGCAGATGAGTCTGTGAAAGACGAGGTAAACAATAGAATTGACGAGGGAAAAAATGGTGAGTGATGTATTGAGGCACCTGTGGAGAAAAATAACGTTATCCTTAGAGGCAAGAAAGAGGAATGTATAAGAGTATACTGGTACTAACACTCTTATATGGGTGTGAAGCATGGGTTATGAATGTCTCAACAAGAAGGATGCTGGAGGCAGTGGAGATATCATGTCTGGGGGCAATGTGTGGTGTGAATTTTATGCAGAGAATTCGTTGGTTGGAGATGGATTACTAAGAGTATTACTGAGAGAACAAGCGAATTGAAGACAATCATCGATGGCTTGGCATCCCTAGTTCTGAAGGTTCTTATTAACCATGCTATCATTTTTCTAGCAGATGTGGTAGAGACATTGTTGTGATCTTAAACAGTGAGATTCTCTGATATTATCACTCCTAGGACCTACACATTAGTTTCTCGTTCTGCTGTGTTCTTGGAATTTGTTTTATATTTTAATCCAGTTTTTATTTCCTCGATTTCCATAATTGAGTAATTCAAATTTGTCTTCACTGAACTTTATATTGTTTTCTGAAGCCCATTTAAAAACTTGGTTAATGTTATCTTGGAGATTTGCAGTGTTTTCAGTGGATAGCACTATAATGCAAATTCTACTATCATCAACAAAGGAGGACATCTCTATGTTTAACATGAGAATAAGGAAAACAATAGGAGATGGTACAGTACCTTTTTCATCCGAACTTCTCACTGTAACCGTCTTCTGACTTAACTCTGTTTACTATTACTCTTTGTGTTCTGTTTGTTTGGAAGTTATAGATTCATCTACCTACTTTTCCTGTTATTCCTTTATCGCACATTTTGAGTATTATTACACCATGATAGCATTTGCAAAGTCTGTGTATACTATATCTGAATTATGGTTGTCCTTCATTGCATCCAGGGCCATGTCACAATGGTCCAGTAGCTGTAAGTAGGCAGGAGCGACCTGCTCTAAACCTATGTTGCCCTGGGTTGTAAAATTGTTGGGTATCCAAGTGGGTGGCCATCTTGCTTCTTCGAACCCTTTCAAAGATTTTTTATGAAGTGGGACCTTAGTGCAATCGGTCTGTAATTCTTTGCAATTGCTTTGCTGTCACCTTTGTGGAGTGGGGCTATATCTGTTGCTTTTAGTAACTGTGGGATGACCCCTGTGTCTATGCTCCCTCTCCACGAAATATTTAAGGCACATGGGAGGGGTTTCTTGCAGTTCTTAATGAACACAGAGTTCCACGAGTCTTAGTCTAGGGCAGAGTCTATGGGCATGTCATTTACTGTTGTTTCAAAGTCTTGTGGTGTTAGGATTATATCTGAAATTATTGAATTAACCAAATTTTGATACCCAGTCATAAAAAAATCATTTACATTGTTGACTCTTAATCTGGTTAGCGGCTCACTAAACGCTGAGACATAATGGGACTTCATTATCTCACTTATTTCTTTGCTGTCATCTGGGTTAAGTTCCATCTCGTTAAGCAGGGTCCCAATACTGGACGTAGTTTTTGCTTGAGATTTTGCGTAAGAAAAGAAGTTTTTTTAGGACTTGTTTCCTTAAGACACCTGCTGTACCTGTTCTCCTAGTAGCAAAATAGACTCCTGAGTGTTAGTCGACTGGTGTTGGTCACAGCCGGGGACAACTAATTTGCCCGAAATGTTCTGCATAACTATATAGTAATATGCCATTGATGTAGGCTAGGCCTGTATACATTGCATATGTACTTGTAGAAATAAAGATTATTATTATTTCATTAATGACTAAGTTCTTCCTGTGTTTGTTGGCTCCTTTATGATTCCTTAAGCTTAACTTCGATATTTTATATTTCTCTGGCCATTGCCTCCTTTCGCATTTAAGATAGACTGACCAATATGAGCACATGTTCACCACTTCTGAATCTTTAATAAGGAAACGTTTCGCCACACAGTGGCTTCATCAGTCCATACAAAAGAAAATGGTGAAGAACAGGAGTAGTTTGAGGTAATCAGTCCCTCGGCCTTGAGTCGCTGTAATCAGTCCATCACTCTTGAAAAGAATACAGAAATGGTAGGTCATGCCAAACCTTTAGTCATGACCTACTTCCACATTTCGATTTGTCAAATGTGACACCACCTACGACTGCTGCACCTCACCTGTCTACAGTATATAAGCCACTTCTTCGCACATATGTTGTATTCTTTTCAGGATTGATGAATTGATTACATCGACTCAAGGCTGAGGGACTGATTACCTCAAACTCCTCATGTTCTTTACCATTTTTTTTTGTATGGACTGATGAAGCCAGTGTGTGGGGAAACGTTTCCTCATTAAAGATACCAAAGTGTTGCATATGTGTAATTTATCAGCTCTGATTCTTCACATTCACCTGTAGAGAGAGTGTCTCTCTCTTTCTAGATTATATCTTCTATTCTTTTTCCTTATGGTATTGTGCCTTGAGCATACCTCAAGTGCCTGCCACAGAGTTAATTCTTTTTAGGCAAAGGTTAGGATCTGAGTTGTTTAAGATATCTTCCCAGCTTGTTTCATTTAGGACATGGTTGATTTGATCCCATTGTTATTGAAGTTGAATTTGGTGAAAGCATCTTCATAACTAATCTCATTTTGCTGGTCAGGACCCAGCATATATACGTCTGTACTTCGATTATATTATGAACGGAGTGTATTGTCTTTGATACTAATATATTTCGCACCAGATCATCGTTAGTGAAGATCAGATCAAGTGTGTTTTCCAGTCTTGTTGGTTCCACTGTTTGTTTTCTTAAGATGAATTTGTTGCAAAGATTTAATTGCTCCTGTGTGTGAGTGAATTTTCATCTGAGCTGCCTCCTGCTAGAGCATTATTTGCCTCATTCCTTCATTTTAAGTGTCATAAGCTGAAATCACACAGCAAGTTAATTTTCAAAAACTGTTCCTTGAATTATTGGGAATTTGTAATCTGGTGGCTTGTATACAACTACAATGACAAGGTTTAGGTTTTAAATCTTTACTGCCAAAACTTCAACTACATCATTTGTGGTGTTTAGTAATTCTGAGCAAATGAGCGACTCTCTGACATACAGGCCAACTGCCCCTTGTAGCCTGTTCTTTCTGTTGCATATGAATAAATTGTAACCTGGGATCAATAATTTGTTGTCAAAGTGATCCTTTGTATGGGTCTCTGTGAAAGCCACAAACATTGCATTTGACTCTGTCAGGAGTCCACTGATGAAAGGTATTTTGTTGTTTGTGCATTTCCTTATACCTTGTATATTTGTAAATATAAATGTTGTCGTATTGATGGTATGGAGGGGGCTTTATTTACTGGTATTAATATCTGTTGTTGTGGAGTGGGCCCACTGACTGTACTTCCACTCCAGTAGTGATCGGAGGTGGTGTAGTATTTCTGTCATTTCATGGCAGTTCTTTCTTCCTGGTACTTAAAAAAGTTTTTTTTTTCTGGAGAGGTTGTACCATGGTTTGTTTCACAAGGTCTGTGGGATCTGTACCTTATGGTCCTCTTTTAAATGGTGTGCCTGACAGTTTGTATTGCAACATTGTCGTTTATGAATTGATGAATGACATATTTTAGGGTGAAATAATTTACAAGAAGAATTACATACTCCTTTGCTCATCGTGTCACTGCATTTTTTTTGGGGGGTCGTCAAGATTGCACGTTCCACCTGTTTTTCCAGATATTCTACAACTACAGATACCCAATTCATAGAATTTGCACAGATCTGATTTCTGTTTGTAGGGATTTTTTTTGTGACTGGGTCCCCTGCTGGTGCAGTTGTTCCTGACTCCCCACTATCAGCAGCTCCTGCACCACCTCCAGTTGTTCCTGACTCCCCACTATCAGCAGCTCCTGCACCACCTCCAGTTGTCCCTGACTCCCCACTATCAGCAGCTCCTGCACCACCTCCAGTTGTTCCTGACTCCCCACTATCAGCAGCTCCTGCACCACCTCCAGTTGTTCCTGACTCCCCACTATCAGCAGCTCCTGCACCACCTCCAGTTGTTCCTGACTCCCCACTATCAGCAGCTCCTGCACCACCTCCAGTTGTTACTGTTAATGTAAAAACACAATTCCCAGAAGTATTATCCCCCATTTTTTCCATCTTCAGCAGAAGTGGTATTTTGTATTTCTGGATCCTAAATGTCTTGGTCTTCACCAGTTACTTCAATACCAAGACTACTATCTCCATCTGGTACACTCCAGGTATGTATCTTTACAGGTACTGTCTTCCAAGACAGTACCAGGGATGACGGCTCTAGCTGGCTCACTCTCTTTACTTTCCCAACTGTCATACAAGACTATCAAATTAACCAAAAAATATATTTTTTGTTGGTGTTTCAGTCTTTATGTATAAATAAAATTTGTTCCAACTGCTTTCTGTCGCTTGGGCAGACAAAAAAATATAAGCAGTGGTAAATTGGTGGATATTTGCACATGTACCAGGACTCCATTTTTTTTTTTTTTCAACAGAAAATATATTCTACCCAAGTTATACCTCGCTTTAAAATATTGTTGCAGTTTACACAGGTTTTCATGTTTGGTAATGTTTTCAGTGTTTGATATATATGATTTATAGTTCCTATATTAATGCCATAAATATGAACTTTAATTCTGGTGCACTTCACAGATCTCCTAGGTACACAAGCTGCTGTAAAACTATACAAAAAAAAATGTATCTTGACGTAAAAAGTTTTCTGGAAAAAGTATTTTACTTGTGTGTTGAGTGAACTGCTGACCTCTGGCAGCTTTTACAACCTGGGTGATTTAGGGCTAATATGTATTAGTGATGTTTTTTTTTTTATTATTTAAAACAGTATATACAATACATGTCATGACAAAATCGCATATTGAAACATATACATAAGCTCCACACCCTACCAGAAAATTAAACACAAATATAATCAATCTCCTTCGTATTAACCTATATACTAGGTTGTCTTATCTTTACTGAAAAATATCTGAATACAACTACAACCTGCAGCAAAACTATACACAAAACAAAAACTGCCTTTACCTAACCTCAATACCCAGCTCCCTGCACAAACATGTTACAAAATTAAACACCACAACTGCCATAATAAAAATTAAACATCATATTACATTCCATAAACACACAGGAACAATACAACAATACTGTCTCTGCAAAAGTCTTACCCAATCAGTCCGAAGACCTGGTATCACTGTAATACACCAAATAACATGAAACCATTACAGCTCTGCCATGTACACTTGTAAACCCCCTTCCATTCCTTTTTTTTTTTTTCCAATTTTAAGTAAATACCCTTTCGAGTCAGACGTAAAAGTCATAATACAAGTCACAAACAACATCTTATTAAACTTGAAACTGTGTACTATCCTAACTCCCCCCCCCCTCCTTTAAAAACATATCTCAATACAACTGTAAAACTTCATCTATATTATATACAAAACAATTTTTTTCTTTGACCTGACAACACCTCGAACAAAATCCCAACACCCTACACACACATTACTAATATTAATCAAAATTAACTGCCATAACAATGTAAGACACCACTATATTACATTCAACGATCACGTAAGATCAAAAAGCTAACTCTTCAACAGTGTGTAGCCTTACCTAACCTACTGCTGTATACCACAACAGTGCTCCTAGAACCTGGTGCACATCAAATAAAACCTCCCCATACCCATACATTTCAAGGTTTACCACCACTATGTCATGCTTGAACCATATGACATTCCCTGTGTATAACACAGACAAAACACAAAAATTACCCCGGTGGTAGCTGAAAATTTAACACAAAGGAAAATAATATTTTCTCCACCCACACACACGCACCCAACATACATTCAAACACCTGCTGTACGTGACACAATGTCCATACACCAACACACGAATCTCACTCTCACAGGCGGCATCTCTAATAGAGATCTTCCAATATATTTTTTTTTCTTTAATATAGTCAACAAAGGTTTGCTTTGACTCACAACCCCCTAAGAGATTATGATGACGCCGACAGTAAGAAAACAGGAAAACTTCCCCTTATGCTCCCAACAAATCCCCATCCATCAACTACCCTTCTGCACTAACTACTGATTAACAAAAACAATTTTTTTTTTATTGAAAGCAGAGCACCCGAAACCTGAAGCATCAACAACAAACCATCCTCATTTCCCCTGACACCCCTGCTACCCTAATAAAACCATACCACACACACCTCTCATGTTAGTCCCTCACCCCCCCTCCCCAACAATAACGCAACAGTGAGGTTCCGATAACCCAAGGAAAATGCCTTACACCACCTTCCTGCATACACCTCTTGATTACGACATCTCGTCCTATAGAATCCTGCCGCCAAAGCTCTAATATGGGCAGCACCCTGCTCTTCTCTCATGCACCACGATATGTAAATGTACTCCACTACTAAATATGCCACCGCCCTTCTTACATCCTC
Organism: Cherax destructor; assembly: GCA_009830355.1. Classification (NCBI taxonomy): domain Eukaryota; kingdom Metazoa; phylum Arthropoda; class Malacostraca; order Decapoda; family Parastacidae; genus Cherax; species Cherax destructor. Next base: position 13,287 of record WNWK01019014.1, on the reverse strand, counting down.
AGGACACACCTCAACATCCATACTTAACGCCCTAAGGGTTGACAAACCTCCCACCCCTACCCTTTCCAAAACCCACTAAACCATTCCCTCACCCCCCCAACTCCTCACAAAAGTAAATAACGTGATACGCAGTTTCAAGCCCACCGCATTTCAGGCACAACCCCTCCCTTATTATGCCCATTCTCCACAATTGTGCCCTTGATGCCAAAATGCCTAATAAAAACCTATACTCTGTTTCCCGTAACCTAGGTGGTATCCGCAGCCTCTTCATCCAATACCACATCAATTTCTAATTATACATTGGATAAATCCCTGATCCCTGCACTATCTCTTTCTCCCCCCTACCCTATCCAACTTACCTTCACCCTACCTGGCACCCTGACAACTGAAAGATATATCAAAATATCCTCACAATGCAATAAATCCTTCCCCTTCCACCACCTACGTACCTCACTCATAACCCTCCCCACTCGCCTGCCCCCCATCCCCCCCACTATAAATTCCTGTTTTACATATATACTTTGAAGCCTTCTCCCCAATGGTATCAACCTAATACACCCCACGGCCACCCCCGCTGTCACTACTTCTCGCGCCAACCAGTGCCTCCCATAGCTCCAAATGTATCTATAAACCCTTACCGTCAACCTTCTTATGTCACACTCCCATAGAGGATAAACAGTCGCCACAAACCACAGTTTACTATAAATTAGAGCATTCACTACCACTGCTCTTTGTAACAACGTTACCTCTCCAGGACTGAAACCACCTAACCTACCTAACGCTTTGTTCACCACCAACTCCGAATTTAATTCCCTTGCCAACAGACTACTATGACTAAAAATGACCCCACATATTTTTAAGCTATCAACACACATCCACCCACCCCTACTCCCCAATGGCCCACCCACCCACGAACCTACCTCCAACACCCTAGATTTCGCTCTATTGATGCCCATCCCAGTAGCTGCTCCAAACACCTCAATAATCTTATTAACATTTCCTAAACCCTCACTACTCCCCACCATAATTGTAGTGTCCTCAACATAACCTACTATGCCCGATACACAACCCCACTTTTCATCCCCATCCCATACCCCCTCACGAACCAACCTATAAAACGGGTCCTGCAGACACCCAAAAAGGATCTGAGATAGGGACAACCCTGCCTCAGACCCCTCTCAAACCTCACCTGAACCCCTAACCTACCATTAACCTGTACCCTCGCCAAGGCACCATCATACAAGGTTCTTACCCACCTAACAATTTCCCCGCCAACCCCTGCCTCCCTAAGATCTCATGTATCATCTCCCTGTCTACACTATCATACGCCGTTTCCCAATCTAACCCCAGAACCCCTCCCCCTTCCTTCAGTTCCACGAAAGTCTTAATTTTCATATGCCCCGTCTTAATGCTATGTCCTGGTATACCAAACTGACCTTCCTCTAAAACCTTCTCCAACACCCTTTTCATCCTATTCGCTAATATCTTGGCAAAAATCTTGTAATCAGAGCATAACAAAGTTATTGCCCTATACCCTCTCAAAACATCACTGTCCTTGCCTTTTGGTACTAACACCACCACCCCAGTCCTCTGCACTTCATCCATCGTACCCCTATCCTTCATTTGATTCAGCACCTTTACTAAAACATCCTTCAAAACATCCCAATGACATACATAGAAATCCCCAGGTAACCCATCCACCCCAGGTGCCTTCCCCATGCGTAACCCTTGCACTGCTTGCCATACCTCATCAATCATTATTCTTCAACCTAACCCCTTCCTATCCTCCTCACCTAACCTCTCCTGAATGCTCTCTAGCACAATCCCCCTACAAACCTCATCCCTCACTCTACCCATGAACTTATTCTGAAACCAATACCTTGCATAAGCACACATCCCGTCTGTCATTCTTAACACCTGACTTTTATGATAACCCCCAATCTCCTCCTCTACCTTCAATGCTGTTATTGTCATGCCTGTTCTACGTGTCCTAAATCTCCTCAAAACAGTACCCAATAGCCTATCACCCCATAACACCTGTTCTAATTAACTACGAACCCTTATCGCCCTAAAAACTTCATTCTGAATATCCTTTAGTCTACCCTTAAGATACGCTATTTCCTGTTGATGACACCCTCCTCCTCCACCGCTATAACAATCCCTTAACCTCCCTTCCAAATATCCCTGTAACGCATACCTATACCTAGCCTCCTCAACCCCCTCACGCCTATAATAACCTCTCACCGCCTCCTTTGCCATCAAATTCCACCACTTTCCAATGTCACAAATGCCCCTACCCCCACCCCAGAACCCCTCCCACCAAGCCTCGAAACCCTCACGATCCCCCTCTCGTTTCAGCAAACTAACATTCAACCTCCACAAGTCCGAATAATATTTAACAGCACCCACCCACCCCAACACAGCCACCACACCCCTGTGATCTGAAAACCCAACATCTATATTACGCACCTCTTCCACATTTATACTTGAAGACACAAACACCCTATCCAACCGTGCTGCATATCCTTTCCTAATAAACATATGTTCTACCAAAACCTGTCTACCATCTACTACATCCCGAACCCCAACCGCCCCTAATAAGTCCCTCAACACTGCTAGCACACAACCTGCTCCTCTCGGTTCTACGTCATTCCTTCTAATAACACAATTCCAGTCTCCCGCTATCACTGTTACCGCAGGAAGACCCCTTAATGCATAAACTAAATAATCCCTCACGAAATCCCCCTTGATACTAGGCGCATTAACCGCTGTCATATACACACCCAGAAAACAAACCGAGATGTCACCCCAAACCCCATCTACCCTTACAATCTTCCCCCTCCTACCTCCTCCCATGACCTCAAATGAAAAGGGCAGGATTCCCTAATACCTACCAAAGCCCCTCCCTTGAAAAGTTCCGAACTTCCTGTATATAAATTAAATCCCTTTAACCTCAATTTCCTACCACACCTATAATTGTGTTCTTGGAGGAAACAAACATCAATACCATCTCTCCACAAAGTACTCTCAACCCACAACCTCTTGACCTCCGCACGGAGGCCATTAACATTCATACTTAAACACTTAAATTCTTTAAAGGTGGTTTCCCCCGATGCTTCATTACTCGTGCTCCACCTGCATTGACGAAGAACCCCCCCCCCTGTGCCCTCCTCCCACCTTGTCTACACGCTTCTCCTTTACTCCCCCCCTCTCATCCCTATCCCTTTCTGCTAACACTTTCTTCCCTGTCTATAGAGCCGGCGTCAACACATCATCTTCCACCAAACCACTAGATCTCTTACGGGATTCTCCCGCCACCTCCATGATCTCTTCAGACACTGCACTGACTACATTGTCCTCCTTATGAACTTCCGCCTCAGCCACACACACTCTCACCTCATTACCACTCTCACCACAACCACTCTCACCACAACCACTCTTACTCACGTCATCACTCAGCACTTCGCCCAGACTTGCCATTACTTCCGGGTTATTCTGCAGCTCATACTCCTCGCCCACGGCAGGTGGACTATCAATCAACTTCCTTAGATCCTCCAACATAGGATCTGTCAATTCCACCAAATCATTGCCATCCTCCTGTCCGACGCCAACTGTAGAATCCTTCACCTCCTCTGGACAAGTCACAGGAGGTAAGGACACCACCAACTCTTCGCTTGCTCCATTTCGTCACTCCATCGACGTGCTCCTCCATCCTTACACCCTGGAGAAGACACATTCCTCTCCAGGTCACTGAAAAGGCTATCCACACCAATCCCCCTCACCTCCTCTCCACGTCGTTGCTGGGGTAACTGTCCTTGTACGTCGCCGATACGTCCCTCAACCACACCTCCAATCCTTCCCTCACAACCATCCTCTTGTCTTGATAATCGTCAACAGCTCTTTCGTAGACACCACTCGACGAGAACTTCACAAACACTCTTGTTGCTCCATTAAGTGATAATCCATAAATATCTGAAGTGGCGAATCCATATTTATTACGTAGAATGGCAGGTAAGAGATCGTTTGCATTTGAAGGGTAAATGGCTCCAGCGAGCACCTCAATACACACTGTATTTTCTCTCCTTGTTATGGGGTATTATGGACTTGTTATGGGGGCTATGGAACCCAGCATGTATTGTTGTAATTAAATAACATGAATACCTAATTATATTGAATTAATCAGAAGTACTGCTTGGGGAAGTTTAAAAGGCTTGGCAATCCTTAAAAACTTAAGAAGCTGGATTAAACTGATTTTCTCAATATAATAGGTTATAAAAATAAATGCACATTTTTATAAGTACTAGTTATAAGTTGCATGTCTCTCTGTAATAACATAAGATATATTGAGAGTACATGGAGGATGTGCAAAGTGATTTTTTTTGTTTGTTTATGTTTGAGGGGGAGGAGCTTAGAGAGACTCCTGTTTCCCACAATCCCTTGTCCTGGAGAGAACATGGCTGCAGTGAGCTGGTATTGTTAATGCTGACCTTAACTTGCTTTCTGGGCTGAATGAGTGCCCAAAATGTAATGGGGAGTGTTGTAGATCGATGTTACCATGATATTCTGTGATCTTCAGTGTATCAATACACTGGAGGGTTAAAGAATGTTAAGAAAAAGAGAGTTATTTTGAGGGGGGCTGGTTATATGTTTAGGAGTGGAGACCTGTACATTATATGTATATATTACCTTAATATAGTTCTATTTTTATAATGTTGGTTTAAATAACCTTTTGAGAGGAATGTGAAAGGACCAATAAGTTTCAGATGCAGCAGCTAAGCATGAGTATCTTTTAGCCTATAAAAATCCTCTTTTTACCCTAAGACCTTTTAAGTAAATACCCAATGCTAGTACATGTAGAACCTTGATGATAAATAAGGGGAAAATAACATAACATGGGGGCCTTAACCGGGAGAGTTATTTGACTGTTAAAATAACTCAAAACATTCTTTGAGATGTACTGGATTGGGTAATGAGTCACATGTTTTGGTAGGATAAAATTTACCTTGTAAAATTTACCTTGGTGGTGTCAGTGGAAGGTTCATATATTAGTTTACAGGTTGTTTTCTCCAGAGTGGGGATTAAAGTTGAGTAACACATTTTGTTTGTGGTTATGGTAGAGTGCCATGTGAAGATTTTTTCCATTGAACTTGTGTTATTTTTATGTACCTGTGTAAAGACCTTGTCCATTGATGCTGTGCAGGAGTTTAAGGGTAAATAATGTCAGAAACTGAATCTTTAGAATTTTCTGGCTTCAGTGAGGAGGTAAATAATTCATCAGTAAACATGTCTGTTAACAGTGAACAGGAGGAATCACCTCCTCCAGATGATAAGGAAGCGATGATGAGACTTGAGATAGCTTTGATAACAGCTAAGACAAAATTCTTAGAAACTCAGGAGAGAGTACGTCAAGGGTTAGGAGGTTCAGACCAAGAGCCTGATCAGTACTTTAACCTAACTAAAGCTGCACATTTTGTCCCTAAGTTTACAGAGAGTGACCCAGACAGATATTTTTCCTTTTTTGAGAAGACTGCAAAGGAGCAAAGATGGCCCAAACAGCAATGGGCTACCCTAGTTCGCACACAGCTTGTAGGCAAAGGTTTTCAGAGAGTAGAGACTCTGGAAGAAGGAGAATTTTCTGATTATGAGAAAGTAAAGGAGGTAGTATTCCGTGAATACCAAATGATACCTGAGAAATATAAGCAAAAGTTCAGAAGTAAAAAATTCAGGAGGGGCAGACCTTAACTGAGTAGGGAATGAGAAACTGTTCCTGTTTAAGAAGTGGGCTTGTTCAAAAGGAGTGAACAAGGACTATGAGAAGTTAGTAGACCTAATTGTTCATGAGGAATTGTACAACGTAATCCTTGTTGACCTTAGAGAATATTTGGAGGACAGAAACCCAGATAATCTTTCAGCAGCAATGGATCTGGGTGACAGATTCTTAGCTCATAGGGAATTGGTAGGTAAAAACAATCATGCTCCATCAAAAAAATTCCCTGTTTTTTCTAAACCTCCTTCCAAAACCTATAGTAATAAAGGTAAGTGGGACAAGAATTTTCAGGGACAAATGAAGGCTGAGGCACCCTCTCAAACAGAAGGGAAAGGTAAGTTAGCTGGAGCTCAAAGTTTACCTAGACCATCAAATAATGTTTCAGTTCCTCGAGCACACAGTACTAGTCCTACTCCAAACGGTAAAAATACCTTTAGGAATTATACCTGTTACTACTGTAACAAGATTGGTCACATACAAAAGTATTGCTTTTATAAACAGCAAGATCAGAGAAAGGAGGAACAATCCCAGGGAATCCTAACTGCAGACACACATCCGGTGGCTTGCATTAGGTCTTCAAGACAAGGTGAGGAGGAACCCTTGGAATTAGACCCTATGATGCGGGTTTTTGCTAGTAAGTCCACAGTTGCCTTGCATAAGGATGTGGGCAAGGTTGAGAACGTGTTGTCCTTGAGAGATGGATGTAGCACCTACTCCTTGCTACGTGCGGGAGTGCTGCCAGTGTCTAATGATACCTATACTGGGAAAGATATATTATTGAAGGGTATTACGGGTTTGACCATAAGAACACCTGTACACAAGTTATGGGTAGAATCCGCATACCAAGTTGGCTATCTCCCTGTAGGTATTTCAGATGAGATTCCCTTTGAGGGTGTTGACCTCTTATTGGGAAATAATGTAATGGGCCTGTTAGACAGTGAGGAACATCTAGTAAGGGGGGAACCAATTCCCAAAGTTTGGGAGGAGAAGGCTAGAGACCCTTCCAGACCTTCTCCCTACTGGTTCCACCATGAGAAGTATGGCTCATGATCATGCTATCAATAGTCTTTATGATATTTCTCATGAGGATGATGAGGGCTTAAGTCTGGAAACACTGTTTTCTGATGTTGAACTGCAGTCAACTGAAGAAAAGGATGTTCCAGCCAGAGCTGAGCATGATTGGAGCATAGATCAGTTCAGGAGTGTGAGAGAGGCTGCATCTACTAAGGTGGATTTAAATTCTGTACAGGAGAATGATGAAACACTGATCAGAGCCTCAGCTGTGGCTGAGGAAGCGGTTTCACAATTTAATAAGTGCTTTCATTTCAGAGAGGAAACTTACAAAGAAGTTGCCTCTGTTTGCAGTAACAAGGGAAGGAGAACAAGTGTTTTGTCACCAAATGATGATGATGCCCAAGGTTTCCAGGCATTTCTTCAAGCCTCAGCTGTGGGAGACTGTGGAAGAAAATAGTAAGACCTATCATGTCTGTCAATTTATAGGGAAACCTTGCCCATGTATTAAACCTGTTCCCTTTCAGCCTATTTCAGCACCAGGCGGACCCTTCAGCAAGCTGATAGTAGATGTAGTTGGTCCAGTCCCAAGGACCAGAATGGGAAATGATTATTTACTCACAATTAATTGCTCTACTACCAGGTACCTGGAAGCCGTCCCTCTATATAGGATGACAACTCGTGTAGTCTTAAGGGCTTTGATGAAGTTGTTTTTTCATGTTGGCTTTCCTCGGGAGGTACAAACAGATCAAGGGTCTACCTTACCTCAGAATTATTTAGGAATGTGTTAAAGGGGGTAGAGGTAAAGCCTAACTTTTCAGCTATCTATCACCCTCCATCTCAAGGGAAAATAGAGAACTTCCATCAGACCATAAAGACAATGATGCAAGCCTGTAGTATAGACAATACTAACATCTGGGATGAGAGGATCCCTCTCTTTGTAACTGCTGAGTGGGGAAGCACTCTGGAATCTCTGAGCTATTGGCTTGGGGAGAATGGTGATGCTTCCCCCTCGGAGCTTTTTCTCAGTTTCAGATACTGTTTGGCTTGTATGAAATGGATGGTACCAGTGGAAGTACCCATCAACCAGACCCAATTGATGATGTGGGACCATAGTGTGGACCATAATGCTCTGGAGGCTGGAGATGAGGTGCTGGCATTGGAGCCAGTTCATATGAAAAAATGTATGGAAAGTTGCTGTGAGCTGACCATGGTGTGGAGAAAGTTCTCAAGTGTAAGATATAAAACCCACACTCCCGAGCAGAAAAGGAGTAAGAATAATGTACACAGTAACTGGTTAGAGGGTTTAGCATTCTATCAGAAACCTAGAGTGACCAATGTCTCATTGGATCCACTATGTAAAGAGGTGCAAAATAATAATCTGTATGTAATGGCCAAAAAGTATTTAAGAAATTCCATGTTTATGAGAGATTGGAGAAAACATGTTTGATCTTTCTAAGGAAAGTGTTGGAGAGTTGGCTCAACCACCGTGTAACCTTGTAAAAGTTTGGGATGTCACTAAAGGGGTAAAGTCAAAACTTCATGAAGAAATTGAAAAGGAAGCTGAGCCAATTCGACAATTACTGTGTGTGAAAAATCTGTATGAAAACTGGGATATGGAGGAAGAGGTGAAATTCTTTCAATACCAGTTTGTAGTGCTTAGTGAGAGTCAGTGGGAATTCCCATGCTTCATGGTTCCCAAACTACATGGCACCTTGAGCAAATGCACTGACTGCCACAAAGTACATGTAACAACTAAAGTTTACTGGCTTAGAAAGTTTGATGCTGATGTCTTAAAAGATGCAAAAGTATTAGATAAAGTAAAGCATGAGGCAGGAAGATGTGATTTTCCTGGCCTGGGTGCCAATACAATTTCCATGTGTGTAATACCAATTGAGTTCATTGTGTATTCAGAATTATTGTGGGAGATGGAACGTGAAGGTATTTTTGTAAACTTGATGTACACAGAATGGGTGCAGAAAGATGTCTTGTGGTTTGTGTTTGTCCTGCAAGAGGTTGCAGAATTGGTAATATTGTTATTAAGTGTCCTCATTTTGCCATAGGAAAGAAATTTTTCACTGTGGGTTGTCTATTCTGCATCTGTATATGTCCCAGGATCGTTTCATCCTGTTCCTATGTATGGTGACCCGAATCAGACTCTTAAGATAGGCTTTGTCTGTGATTGCTGAGGTTCTTTCTAGATGTCTCGTGTAGATACATGGTGCATGCTTAGTACATAGTGTTTGTCTTGTGCTGACCTTGTTGTTTTTGCAGTGGTGAACTCTTGGCGGGCCTGGGTGCTCCCTACCAGCCATTCAACTGTGAAGGAGATGGTTGGAGCCAGACAAGAGAAGGGAGTCAGGTTTCCATATTGTGAGTTGAGGCAGAGTTGACAACCTTCGGTGACATGAGAAGTCCAGGGAGGTATGTTGTTTGTGTCTTGGTGTGCTCTAAGTACGAAACCGTCCAACGGTTGCCTGAGTGGTCCCGTGTATCTCCTCCATGTACTATAGCAGTTCCTCCTTATAAGGTTGGAGGATCTGTATGGAGTGAGGTCCTTGGAAGATAGGGGTACGTGCCTGATCATTTAAGGATTTTGGGTGTTGACTGGAAAGTCTCACTTTTTGGTTCAGCCACCACGTAAGAGACACCTTGACATGTTTTTTGTGAAGTTTCTGCCTGGGGTATACCTGACTGCTCTGGGTTTGGCTCTACTCTCATCTCCTGATCAGGAAGATGCCATCCTGGAGTACCAGTTGCCTGCTGGATTTACCGCAGCAGAGGCACAGGCCTGTCGGTGCTGGCTTTCACAGTGGACTTTGTGTGTAGTCCTTGCATTGTAAAAATGTATTATGTTAGTAACCACTAAAGTAGTTAATGATTACACCCTTCAGTATGTGGATGTGGTTGAACTGTTTTTCTAATAACCTCTGCACTCTGTTCTAGTATTGTTCCATTCACGGGTTTTGTATGGAGTATGGTAAGGGGGCGGAAATGCATGTTTATTCTGGGAAGGTTCAGTGGAGCCATGAGAATTTGTAGATTGCCATGTTGTATGTCACCTTGTTGTATAACTGTACAGTGAAGTGTAGTTATGGTGCTGGGGTATATGTAAAACCTCTAGTAGTGTTACTACCACCTTCAGGCTAAGACTTATTTTTCCCTAGCCGTATCCTGCGGGACACACCTAGCTTTTGTGAGACTCGTCTGGAGCTGGGGGTGTTATGGGGTATTATGGACTTGTTATGGGGGCTATGGAACCCAGCATGTATTGTTGTAATTAAATAACATGAATACCTAATTATATTGAATTAATCAGAAGTACTGCTTGGGGAAGTTTAAAAGGCTTGGCAATCCTTAAAAACTTAAGAAGCTGGATTAAACTGATTTTCTCAATATAATAGGTTATAAAAATAAATGCACATTTTTATAAGTACTAGTTATAAGTTGCATGTCTCATTGTAATAACATAAAATATATTGAGAGTACATGGAGGATGTGCAAAGTGATTTTTTTTTTTATGTTTGAGGGGGAGGAGCTTAGAGAGACTCCTGTTTCCCACAATCCCTTGTCCTGGAGAGAACATGGCTGCAGTGAGCTGGTATTGTTAATGCTGACCTTAACTTGCTTTCTGGGCTGAATGAGTGCCCAAAATGTAATGGGGAGTGTTGTAGATCGATGTTACCATGATATTCTGTGATCTTCAGTGTATCAAGACACTGGAGGGTTAAAGAATGTTAAGAAAAAGAGAGTTAAAGGTGGCAGCTAAGCCATGTGCTTTTATGGGAGGCTAGTTATATGTTTAGGAGTGGAGACCTGTACATTATATGTATATAATACTTTAATATAGTACTATTTTTATAATGTTGGTTTAAATAACCTTTTGAGAGGATTGTGAAAGGACCAATAAGTTTCAGATGCAGCAGCTAAGCATGAGTAAGTATCTTTTAGCCTATAAAAATCCTCCTTTTACCCTAAGACCTTTTAAGTAAATACCCTATGCTAGTACATGTAGAACCTTGATGATAAATAAGGGGAAAATAACATAACACTCTTTCTGTATGGCTCGGCTATTGCTGAGAAAATGATAGTGATGTATTGGATATCCACATCCGCATAACACCCGCACAATTTCTTACATCCACATGCGCATCCTCATTTTATTGTAAACAGATATCCGTATCCACATCTGCACAGTTTCTTACATCCGCATCCACAAAATAAGTAAGACATCCTCATACACATCCACATCCATGGATATCTAAATTTTCACATCCGGTGCATCTCTAGTATATATGTCATTACAATTCACTTCTTCGTATATTTTTTTCATGAATATCATCTGTACTTTTCACTGCACACTTCCATTGAACAAACTTACATCTGGTACACTTGACACATGTCTTAATCTAGCTGGTGAAAAAGTCTGTAGTAAAAAATACTTTGATGTAAAAGTTTACTAGGAATGTACTGTTGACTCCTAGCAGCTCTTTTTACAACCTGGGAGTTTTGTGGCGAGAATATATAACTGCACTACACTTTCTGATATCTTGTTCCTATGTCCACCACACCAAACACTATGGTATCACTGTTATTTACTATGGTAGGCCAACTGGTATAAAAAAGTTCACTAAAAGTGTATTTGACTTGTGTGTTGAGTATACTGGCGACCACTGACAATGCTATAACACCTGGCTGGTTTGACGTTGTTAGTCTCTCACTTCCCTTCACTTTATCGTATTTCACAAACTATATTTTTTCGTATTTCCACAAACTGAACTCTGTGGTATTAATTTGCCTTTACTCTGTGGCAGGCTAACAGGGGTATGAAGTTCATTGAAAATGAAACGAGATGCTTGGTAGTATTCTGGTGACTTCTGGCGAGAAGTAAACAATGAAAATGATTGCTATAGAAATGCAGTTAGAAGCCTGAGTAGATCTATAACTCACTATGATAACATGAACGCAGATAAGCATGTTTGTGGAGCAACTTCCAATGTGAACAGACTGACTGATGTTGTAGTGGCCAGGCTTAGGCTTGGCTACAAGTACTTCTGGCAGTTTGGGAGACACACAGATGATGATCAAACTAAATGCAAAGTATGTGGTCAGGCATATGGTCACTGTCTTGAACACTATGTGCTTAATTGTCCACTTATTGAGGAATATAGATATAGACAGTATAATAACCTATGTGACATGTTAAGATATATTATTAATGAAAATTGGATACCAGATATACTAAGCAAATTTCCTAAATTTGCTTGTAACAGATAAATGAACTGTAGATATAAAGCCAAATTTACACCTGTTAACCTTTTTGAGGCCTAGTTCCTGGGCCTTTTGTGTATCCATATGCTCTTGCGCTACCGTCCACAGGAGGGATATGGGGTGCACAATATACTAGCGACTTCGGTGGCAAAATCTATCTAACTTCACTACTGTTAGATTTTCTCAAACATGGAGGCCAGTAGCCGGCGACAAACCAACACTGTGTGCATAGAGATGAACGCCATTGTTTTACTGCCTGCCGTTTTGAGAGATACCTTCTGCATCTGCATCGAAGATTTATTTGGCATAAGTCTCAATGGATCAGCGCGGATCTTCGTGAAATTTGCCTCAGCTGGGGCGTATGAACGAACTGTTGACAATTTCCAGGAAAAGGTGTTGCCTGTCAATCCAGGACTGGAGGTGCGTCTACGAGATGCATAAAAATTCCACACCTATGTTCGAGTTCGTAGTGCACCTTTTGTAGCCGATGCTCAGGATATCAGGAACACCTTTCAACAGTATGGTGTGATACATGAAACGACGGTTGGCTGCTGGACAGAGGGGATTTACGCAGGACTACCTGACGGTTCTTTCTCCATTAAAATGACGTTATGGCAGGCCATCCCATCGTTTGTTGTGTTAGAAGGTTTCCGGACCCAGCTTTTCGTCACTTATGCAGGACAACGAAGGACTTGTCGACTGTGTGGGTCATACGACCATATGGCTGCAGGATGTGGCAGATGGATGGCGTCCAGGGATATTGCTCAAGAGGTACGAGCAACTGAAGGTCCAGAACAAAAAGTGTCTGAGTCTGTGTGTGTGGAGCGTACAGCTAGGTGGAGTGATGTTGTGGAAGGGGTGAGTGAGCGTTGTGAGACACTACCTGAAGTGTCGTGTGTACATATGGATATTGAATCTGTGGAGATGGAGGTGTTGGGTGATTTGCAATTGAATTTGTTCTCACCGTTGCAGACGGTTTTGCAGGAAATCCTGGATACTCCTGAAGTGGAGGCTTCCTGAGGGACGGAGGGAATCCTGAATGTGGAGGAGGATAGTCCCCGAAATGAGATTAGTGAGAAGGGTGAAGGGAACATTCAATTGAAAGTGCAGGAAGTGCAGGCCATTGTGCATAATGTTGATGAGCCTGTTGGGATGGAAGTTGGTATGGATTCAAGATGTCATTGGGAGCATCGGAGGACGATGTACTCACACCGGCCCAGCGCATCTGTAAGAAGGCT
>WNWK01019013.1:0-38704 GCA_009830355.1 Cherax destructor | reverse complement strand
CCAATACTGGGGTATATGCCCCCTTGTAACACCTCAACACAGACTGTGTGACACGGTGTTACTCTGTCTGCCATCTTTGAGAAAATCAGCAGTATGCTTCACTCCACCAGGGCCAGAGCAGACACACCCACACTCTGCACTGGCTGAGCAGCAAATAGGATCCAATTTATAATTTAATAATTATATGTTTACCATCTTACAACCATATCACTCCTAAACTCAATTAATCTTTAATTTAAACTGTGCACACTTTATTCTACTATCTTATATTGCCAAATATTCTCATTTACAGTCTATATTTATCTGTTGTTAACCAACTTTAATCATAACACTGCAAAACTCAATTGACTTTAAACTAGAACTGTACACATATTATTCTACTATCAACTATAAACAACTTATATTAGCCTTAGTGCAATCATAAGTGATAGTCTGGTGCTATTTTATTTTTTAATTTTATCTTATTAGTTTATATCTATTTAGTACTTTAGTTCATTCTAGCCTAATACATAGTCAACACCAAATTCATTATGTTTATTAGTTATTGTACTCTATCTGACCAACATGCATTAGCCATATACTTGTCCAAACATCCCACTATTACAGATATCAGCACTGGAACTCACCACACTACACATGATATAAAGAATTACCATTTAACCTAAATGATGAATGATCAAGTTGACCTGGATCTAAACCTATATAATCTAAGTTCCAATCAAAATTTATTGGAAAGTAACTGCCTCTTTTACACAGCATCACAAGCCAGCACTGCCCTAAATACTGCTAAAAGTATAACAGTTCTTAACTACAACATCAGATCCTTAAGCAAACACTATGATGACCTCCTAGCACTCCTTGATTCCTTAAAGACAACCTTCTCCTGCATTATTCTCACTGAAACCTGGCTTAAACAAGACACATTAGATATCTACTCACTACCAGGATACAGCAATCCACAACTGCAGCCCTCACCAAGTTCGGGGTGGTATTGCAATCTACTACTTTAATGAACTATCTTGTACTAATACCACTTGCTATAGTGATGAATATGGAGAATATATTTTTGCTAATTTTACTGTAAAAAACCTTAAGACTCCTATACCAACCGGTGCCATTTACCGGATGCCTCATACAAACATCCCAAATTTTAGCTATAAATTAAAGACACTAATAACAAACAACCAAATGAACAAGCACCATCGTCTCCTAGCCAGAGACTTCAACATCAACCTTGGCCTACCAGATGACTAGCCAGTAACTGACTTCATCAACAATATGAACAATGCATCTCTTATACCAACAATAACTAAACCAACCAGGCTGACTGAAACAAGTGCAACCATAATTGCCCATATATGGACCAATATACTAACCCCCCTTAAATCAAGGATAATCACAGACAGCACTACTGACCACTACCCCACCTTCCTCTCAACAAACATTAATAAACCACCACTAGAATACAATAAAGTTTCATTTAGACTCCATGACGAGGCCTCAATAAGTAACCTCACAGCAGAGCTAGAGACAGTTGACTGGCCTTCAGAATTCACCAATGCTAATGGTATCGATAATTGTACAGACATATTTCTTAATAATTTACTTAGACTATACAACAAAATTGTCCTATAAAAACGAAACAGATTACGAATAAACGGCTAGGTTGCCCATGGCTAACTAACAGCATACTAAGATGCATTGATAAGAAACATCAATATGAAAAGCAATATAGACAGGGCCTAATACACAAAGATATTATTAAACACTATGCATCAGTTCTCACCAAACTAATAAAAAAAGCTAAGCAATTGTACTATTCCAGCAGATTCACTGAAACAAGAGGAGATATAAAAAAGATCTGGAAAACACTTTCTCAGATTCTGGGCACCCACAAACTAAAAAAAAACTGGGCATATTGCCCTAACTAAACCGAACGAAACACAACTACAGCTTATTGATACAGATAACAAGATAAATGACCTCTTCTCAACCATAGGATCAAATCTCGCCAGTAAAATCCCAGGTACCAAAGCCCGAGCAAGTGATTACTTAGATGGGAATTTCCCAACCTCCTTCTATAAAACAAATTCCAACCACACAATAGATCGAAAACTAATGTCAAAGACCTGGGAGTGATCATGTCAGAGGTACTCACCTTCAAGGACCATAACACTGTAGCAATCGCATCTGCTAGAAAAATGACAGGATGGATAATGAGAACCTTCAAAACCAAGGATGCCAAGCCCATGTTAACACTTTTCAGGTCGCTTGTTCTATCTAGGCTGGAATATTGCTGCACACTAACTGCACCTTTCAAGGCGGGTAAAATTGCTGACCTAGAAAATGTGCAGAGAACCTTCACAGCACGCATAACTGTGATAAACCACCTCAATTACTGGGAACGCTTGAGTTCCCAAACCTGTACTCCTGGAACGCAGGTGGGAGAGATACATTATTATATACAATTGGAAAATTCTAGAGGGCTTAGTACCAAACTTGCACACGAGAATCACTTCCTACGAAGCAGACATGCGATGTAACATCCCCCAATGAAAGGCAGGGGTGCCACTAGCACGTTGAGAGACAACACAATAAGTGTCAGGGGCCCAAGACTGTTCAACTGCCTCCCAGAATACATAAGGGGATTAAAGTAGACCCCTGGCTGTCTTCAAGCAGGCACTGGACAGGCACCTAAAGTCGGTACCAGACCAGCCAGGCTGTGATTCGTACGTTGGACTGCATGCGGCCTGCAGTAATAGCCTGGTTGATCAGGCCCTGTTCCACCATGAGGCCTGGTCACAGACCAGGCAGCGGGGGCGTTGACCCCGGAACTCTCTCAAGTAAACTCCAGGTATCTTGTACCTACCGAGCCCACTGAAGTCACCACGATTATCAAGTCACTTAAAAATAAATCAGGGAATCTGTCTCAAGTCCCACCATTATTGTACAAGCGAGCGGCCCATGTCCTTTCGCATGCTATTTCATTACTTTTTAACAAATCACTAGAAACTAGCACTTTTCCAACACCACTCAAGACAGTAAGGGTTACACCAATTCGCAAGGTAAACTTACCGTTGCTATCCAAAATTTTCGAGAAACTCATTCCAAGCGATTATATTCGTTTATCACAACACAAAACATACTCAACCCTGTCAATTTGGCTTCAGAAAAATAAAAGCACAAATGATGCAATTGTAAAAATGCTAGATCTGATTTACACAACTCTCGAAAATAAGGAATATCCACTAGGACTTTTATTGACCTAAGGAAAGCTTTTGACACAGTAGACCACGGCATCTTACTCCACAAACTTGACCATTATGGTATAAGAGGCCATGCACTTGCATATTTCAAATCCTACCTTACTAACAGGTATCAGTACGTCACCATCAAAGACTGAACCTCATCAACACGACCACTTGATACTGGAGTGCCATAGGAAGTGTCCTTGGTCCCCTGCTCTTCCTCTTATACATCAACGATTTTCCAAATGTATCACAACACCTGAAACCAATTCTCTTTGCTGACGACACGACTTTGTCATCTCCCACCCAAATCTTGCCTCACCCAACACCATTGTTAACGAGGAGCTACTAAATATTTCTACTTGGATGACAGCCAATAAACTTACACTTAATACTGACAAAACCTTCTATATAATGTTTGGTAACAGAGCAGGTGTGGCACAACTGAACATTAAGATCGACAGGACTCTTACTGCTAAACATAATGAGGGCAAATTCCTGGGCCTACACCTCAACAGCAACCTAAAATTCAGCACCCATATCCAACACATAACGAAAAAAGTATCCAAAACTGATGGGATCCTCTCCAAGATACGCTACTACGTGCTACAATCAGCCCTTCTCACACTATACTATTCACTCATCTATCCCTACCTCACCTATGCTATTTGTGGTTGGGGATCAACAGCAGCAACACACCTAAAGCCAATAATAACCCAACAAAAAGCTGCAGTAAGAATTATCACGCAATCGAATACTAGGCAACACCCCCTCCCATTCTTCAAAGATCTAAACTTACTCACTGTACAGAACATCCACACTTACTACTGTACAACCTGCATTTACAAAACCATAAATTCCAATATTAACCCTGAACTTAAACACTTTCTTGATAGTTGTGACAGGACCCATAGGCACGACACCAAGCACAAAAATCTTTATGCCATTCCCCGTGTCCGGCTAAACCTATACAAATACTCAATGTACATTAAAGGGCCTAAAATCTGGAACTCCCTACCTGAAAACTCTAGAACTGCAGACACGATAAACCCTTTCAATACCACCGTTAAAAAAATCTGATCTCCCTGACTCACCCCAGCTAACTACTAGAATACCACCTTTTCTCTTGCTCGTATCATTCACACACAAAAAAACCAACTATACTTACTCTCGATATCTGTGACTCCCCCCACTACATACACACTTACGCTCACCCAAGTGACTGTAAACATAAAATTTTGAATAAAATCTTAATTAAACTAGTCATAAGTTTGCCTGAGATACCCCAACATAGGAGCTTTATTAGAAACTGTGTTTCAAGCCAAGACAAAACCATTCTCATTGCTAAATTTATAAACTGTAATGCAGTCAATTAGCTCTAATATCAATATGCTCCATAACCTGTATCAATTTAAATTTAGATTTATTTTTAGCCTGCCCGAAATGCCTTGCCATGCTAGGCATTATAGTGCCCTTTTTGTAATTAGTATTCTATAATATGTAAACCCAACATTGTAATCTTTACAGAGAAATAAACATTTGAATTTGAATTTGAATTGTTAAGGCCACGATAACGTAGTAATTCTAGGAGACTTCAACTTTAGTCAGTTTGATTGGAATTTCTTGACTGGGAATTTAGAATCTAACGACTTTTTAGAAGTAGTTCAGGAATGTTTTTGAAGCAGTTTGTGACAGAACCTACAAGGGAAATAACCTACTTGACTTGGTTCTGGCAAACAAGAAACCCTTGTTAATAATTTTGAAATTACAGAGGAACTCGGCGCAAGCGAGTATTATAGTAGGGATAACCCAGTAACGGTCCCAGATTTTCGCTTAGCAGATTACAATGGGTTTAGATAACATCTATCATATGTTGACTAGAGTAACGAAGAGAGCTATCAATGTGACAGCTTTCTTAACACTATACATGCTGTCCAAAGAACATTTATCCCGTATAAAGAAATTAGATAGAATAGAAATGACCCAAAATGGATGAATAATAGGCTCAAATATCTTTTAGGGCAGAAGAAAGGAATTTATAGGCGCATAAAAGGAGGTGAGGGTCATCTTATGAATCAATATATTGACGTTAAGAGGGACGTTAAAAAGGGAATATGAAAAACTAAACTGGACTACGAAATTAAAGTTGCTAGGGATTCGAAAACTAACCCAAAAGGTTTCTTCCAGGGTTGTGGTTCGTACGTCAGTTAGCGTGCGGCCAGCAGTAACAGCCTGGATGATCAGACCCTGATCCACCACGAGGCCTGGTCTCAGACCGAGCCGCGGGGGCGTTGACCCCCGAAACCCTCTCCAGGTATACTCCAGGTAAGCAAGACTTGTAAAAACGAATTTGTGTGCAATTGACCTCTGATTTATGAAACATAAAAAAACTGAAACACATAAACTTTTAGCTGGATAAATTATATGTTATTATTAGGTTAGGTCAGGTTTGTCAGGAAACAGGACAAGTATTCCATAACGCAGATCTTAGTCAGATGATGACCCACCATTAGAGCTTTTAGTCATATGACCGAGGCCTTCCGCTGGCTTACCGGTTCACCTCTTTAAAAATCATGGTTATGATTATAGTCATTAGTTATGTTATCGTGAGGGCACATTTAATTGTCTTAATTATGTGGTAAGGTACACCAGGAGCTCTAAAATGTGAGAGCTCACTTACCAATAGCTCTAAAGGTGAGAGCTCACTTAACAGGAGCTCTAAAGGTGAGAGCTCACTTACCAGGAGCTCTAAAGGTAAACCCTGGAGCTGTAACAAGGCACGTAGGTGTTTACCTGTGGCTAGATTGTAAAAACACTCTAATGAATAAGGTATATTAAGTCTAAATTTGGTTACATACAACTCTAAGTCACACTTCATTTATTTCAGTCTGAAAATTCGTGGTAAATTTTAATCCAAGGAATTAGAGCACGCCCTCTAAATATAGGATGAAAAATTCCCTTCCCCTGACAACATGATCTGAGGATGTGGAGCAGGTGCGATCCGAAGCTACAGCTCAACCCAATTGCTCTGGGATAGGAGATGGTTCTGGGATTGGAGATCATTCTGAGATTGGGGGGAGGGGGGTGATGGATAAGTAGACATTGGGAGTCAAAAAGGAAGGTGAGATGTGGGGTAGGGAGGTTCCAGGGGGTTCAAAAGAGTTAGCCGCTCTGAAGAAATACACACGACTATATATATATATATGCAAAAAGATCACAGTAAACAGGTGATATCAAAATATGCAAGACAACCACTATAAAAAATAGAAGAATTCCAAGCGCTTTCGTGACTACTCACATTATCAAGGAACTATAACAGGAAACGTGAGAAGAAGGCTTATAAAGAGGCAGACTACACCTGACAGTCACATCACACTAACAAAGACAACACCTCACAGTAGCGTAACATCTCACGACTTTGTGAAGAGGAATATAAGAAAAGACCTGAAACTCTTCCCAAGAATTAAGATTAGTCAAATTTATCATTAAATTCTTCCCAAATTTTATTAATTATAAATGAATCAATTTATATATATATATATATATATATATATATATATATATATATATATATATATATATATATATATATATATATTTTTTTTTTTTATTACCACATCGGCCGATTCCCACCAAGGCAGGGTAGCCCGAAAAAGAAAAACTTTCATTATCATTCACTCCATCACTGTCTTGCCAGAGGGGTGCTTTACACTACAGTTATTAAACTGCAACATTAACACCCTCCTTCAGAGTGCAGACACTGTACTTCCCATCTCCAGAACTCAAGTCCGGCTTGCCGGTTTCCTGAATCCCTTCATAAATGTTACTTTGTTCACACTCCAACAACACGTCAAGTATTAAAACCATTTGTCTCCATTCACTCCTATCAAATACGCTCACGCATGCTTGCTGGAAGTCAAAGCCCTCGCACACAAAACCTCCTTTACCCCCTCCCCCAACCTTTCTTAGGCCGACCCCTACACCGCCTTCTCTCCACTACAGATTTATACACTCGAAGTCAATCTGTTTCGCTCCATTCTCTCTACATGTCCGAATCACCTCAACAACCCCTCTTCAGCCCTCTGAATAATAGTTTTGGTAATCCCGCACCTCCTCCTAATTTCCAAACTCTGAATTCTCTGCATTATATTCACACCACACATTGACCTCAGACATGATATCTCCACTGCCTCCAGCCTTCTCCTTGTTGCAACATTCACCACCCATGCTTCACACCCATATAAGAGTGTTGGTATAACTATGCTCTCATACATTCCCCTCTTTACTTCCAGGGATAAAGTTCTGTCTCCACAGAATCCGAAGTTCACCACTCACCCTTTTCCCTCATCAATTATGTGATTCACCTCATCCTTCATAGACCCATCTGCTGACACGTCCACTCCTAAATACCTGAATACATTCACCTCCACCATACTCTGTCCCTCCAATCTGATATCCAATCTTTCGTCACCTAATCTTTTGTTATCCTTATCACCTTACTCTTTCCTATATTCACTTTCAATTTTCTTCTTTTACATACCCTACCAAACTCATCCACCAACCGCTGCAACTTCTCTTCAAAATCTCCCAAAAGCACAGTGTCATCAGCAAAAAGCAACTGTGGCAACTCCCACTTTATATTTGATTCTTTATCTTTTAACCCCACACCTCTTGCCAACACCCGCGCATTCACTTCTCTTACAACCCCATCTATAAATATATTGAACAACCATGGTGACATCACACATCCTTGTCTAAGGCCTACTTTTACTGGGAAATAATCTCCTCTCTCCTACACACTCTAACCTGAGCCTCACTATCCTCGTATAAATTCTTCACTGCTTGCAGTAACCTACCTCCTATTCCAAACACCTGCAACATCTGCCACATTTCCCCCCTATCCACCCTGTAATACGCCTTTTCCAAATCCATATGCGACAAAAACTTCTTTACCCTTATCTAAATACTGTTCACCTAAATGTTTCACTGTAAACACTTGGTTTACACACCCCCTACCTTTCCTAAAACCTCCTTGTTCATCTGCTATCCTACTCTCTGTCTTACTTTTAATTCTTTCAATAATAACTCTATCATACACTTTACCAGGAATACTCAACAGACTTATTCCCCTATAATTTTTGCACTCTCTTTTGTCCCCTTTGCCTTTATACAAAGGAACTATGCACGCTCTCTGCCAATCTCTAGGTACCTTACCCTCTTCCATACCTTTATTAAATAGAAGCACTAACCACTCCAAAACTATATCTCAACCTGCTTTTAACATTTCTATCTTTATCCCATCAATCCCAGCTGCCTTACCTGTAACCCTTTCATCCTACTCACTGCCTCACGAACTTCCCCTACACCCACAACTGGCTCTTCCTCACTCCTACAAGATGTTATTCCTCCTTGCCCTATACACGAAATCACAGCTTCCCTGTCTTCATCAACATTTAACAACTCCTCAAAATATTCCCTCCATCTTCCTTATACCTCTAACTCTCCATTTAATAACTCTCCTCTCCTATTTTTAACTGTCAAATCCATTTGTTCTCTAGGCTTCCTAAACTTATTAATCTCACTCCAAAACTTTTTCTTATTTTCAACAAAATTCGTTGATAACATCTCACCCACTCTCTCATTTGCTCTCTTTTTACATTGCTTCGCTACTCTCTTAACCTCTCTTTTTCTTTCCATATACTCTTCCCTCCTTGCATCACTTCTACTTTGTAAAAACCTCTCATATCTTTACATCATTCCACCAATCTTCTTCCCTCCCGCACCCACTTTCCTGTAACCACAAACTTCTGCTGAACACTCTAACACTACATTCTTAAACCTATCCCATACATCTTCGACCCCATTGCCTATACTCTCACAAGCCCATCTATTCTTCAATAGTTGTTTATATCTTACCCTAACTGTCACCTCTTTTAATTTATAAACCTTCAACTCTCTCTTACATACTACTTCTATTTTCCTTGTACCCCATCTACCTTTTACTCCCACTGTAGCTACAACTAAAAGTGGTCTGATATATCTGTGGCCCTCTATAAACATGTACAGCCTGAAGTCTACTCAACAGTCTTTTATCTACCAATACATAGTCCAACAAACTACTGTCATTACACCCTACATCATATCTTGTATACTTATCTATGCTCTTTTTTCTTAAAATATATATTACTTATAACACAGTGGACTAGTGGACTAGAGCGTCATATGTTTTCGCTCATGATGAGGCGGGCCAAAGCATCATGGGCTCGACCCCTGGCTAGTGCAGTGTAGTTATTGATATATATATATATATATATATATATATATATATATATATATATATATATATATATATATATATATATATATATATATACATACATACATATATTGAAGAGGCTTACCTGTATTTGACAGGATTGGCGACGAACGTCATGCAGACCTTTGACATAGCTGGTATGAAGAGCGCTATACAGGCTAGACCAAACACGTATTTCTGGTATCTGCCAAAATGGCCTAAAGAGTCACTGATGGCTTCGAAATCCATTGTCGAAAACGTTGCTTTTCTTTGAAATTCCTTCACGTTCTGTAAATTTACTCTCTTTTAGTCATGTGCAAACACAGGGATGTTAATTCTACGGATTTCCTCCCATTTCCTAAGTGTTGCTTAGCCACTACGGGTTTAGAGCTTCCAGTGAATACAATATGGCTGGACTCTGAGTAATGTAAGCTTCTAAAGACTACTAGACTTTGAAAAGTATTGAATCAAAAAAAGGTTCACAGACGCTTTTTCTTGTGGAAACTTTTATTGTATACATTGTTTAATTACTAATTTACATGCAAAAACTTCTCCACAATGATACGTGTCTCTGAACGTGTATTTTGTTCATAATTACTATGAGCATTATGCAGTAATTTTAAAGTCCTCGTATATTTTTAAAGATATCAAAAGTAGTAGTTTAAATGAGTCTGCTATTCATGTACGCCTTTAAAGCAAACTAGTACCCAATCTTTCCAAATATGATCTTAAAATTAAAATTTCATGTATCATTCTCAGTGTTTGGCATTCCAGTTCTGAAAAATCCACTCCCAGTAATGAGATTATTTTATATCTGCTTGATATGATTATATTATATAAGTTTAATAAATTGTCAATTTATGCTGCGATGCACAATTAATATGGCAGCAACATATGATTCTCATTTTCGAAGTACAGTAAACCGTCGTTTAACACGGGTGGGTTTGTCTTGCACGTATTGGTTATAACACAATTGAAGAATTGCGCATTGAGTCAACGGGGGAGACCTACCACCATCCCCCGCCACCCCCACCCCCACTGCAATCCTGACTTTACTGACTCACTTACTGACTTGAATGAATAACTTACTGACTTGACTGACTTACTGACTTGACTGAATGATTTACTGTCTTGATTGAATGACTTACTGACTTGATTGAATGACTTACTGACTTGACTGAATAACTTACTGACTGACTGACTTGACTGACTGATTTACTGACTTGACTGAATAACTTACTGACTTGACTGACTGACTTACTGACTTGACTGACTTACTGACTTGACTGACTTACTGAATGACTTACTGACTTGACTGAATGACTTACTGACTTGACTGATTAACTTACTGACTTGACTGACTTACTGACTTGACTGACTTACTGAATGACTTACTGACTTGACTGAATGACTTACTGACTTGACTGAATAACTTACTGACTTAACTGAATAACTTACTGACTTACTGACTTGACTGACTTACTGAATGACTTAGACTTTTTCACTGAAGAGGATCCTGAAATTGTGTCTAGAGCAGCTGATGCCTTAACGTCACTTGTATAATGTACTGCAGGGTAAAATAGAACAAAAATCCATTACAAAATTTATGCACACTCCAGTACAACCATCGACTTCAGTACCAGAACCTCTACCATCCACCTCAGCCCAGTAGGGCCACAGCATAACTCTCCACTCTCTTCACAATCATCTACAAACACCAGCACCCACAATTTAAGGTATGAAATACTATTATTTCTGTTGCATTTGTAATCTTAAGCAGTAAAAACAACATAATACATCACAACAATGAACTACAATTACATATTCCTTTTATTTTTGTAAGATCTGGAGGTCTAAAAAAAAAAGTTGTTTGGCTTTTTGGGGGCTCCGAGGAACGTAGCCCTATTTTTCCCATAAGTTCTTCAGTTTGTCTAACACGGATTTGTCTAACACATCATTTTTAGGAACGTAACTACCGTCTTAAACGACGGTCTACTGTATATATTTTTCAGTGTTCTGGGTAAATATTAATAAACTCATGAATTGCCACTGTTGTAAACATATGCCTAAATTATATATGTAAAACATTTGTGGTAATTTTCTTAACATCTTAGGAAATATGTATATAGCCATATTTTAATTATTTCCATGCACCAAGTTGTGAAATAAGTGAATATTAGTGTGGAGGCATATTTATAAAAATTCTGCTCCTTGGTAGGCTCAGTGATGAAGACACAGGACTGATTTTCGCTTCAACAGACGCTATCAAGAGATGACTAATTTCCATGGTGTTGTATAAGTGGTATTCAGTACCAACAAGATGAAGAATTAGACCAATGTGCAATATCTGGGTGTCTTTATTGTAGACTTGTAATGTCTTCAGGCAAAGATACCCGGATGTTGCACAAGTCTCTTATTCTCTTGTGTTTCTTAATAATGAATCACGGTATGGGCGGGGTATTGAATCCGCGGTGAGTGAGTGATAAAAGTCCAGACAGACGTGTTAGCCATCACGGGTTCAATCACCGCCCGTACCATGGTTTGTTTGCAATCGTGTCATTACGATTTCTTGAGTCACTTTCTTAATGATGGTTGGCGTGTATCACTGTATTTATAAAATCTTCGACCTATTCTCAATATATCTAGTCAAATTTTAATTCCTAAAGTCAATTTTCAAAGATATGTCTCAGTGCTATAAACGTAGTCAAAAATATATATTTCATTTTTTTTTAAGATCAGATATGCAATTACCTCATGAGCGTTATACCACTTTGCACTTTTTTCCACTGATATTTTTTTTTCTATCTCAGTTACAACCATTCAAGTAAAGGTACGGCAAGTGGAGTGAAAATTACTCAACCATTGTCTGTTAACACTCGACCGATTTTGATTTAGTTTATCAACAACATTTGAAGACTTCAGGTGAAAATTCAAAATCTACGCACAAATAAACTACTTGATGCTCTAAGATTTCGATTAAAGTGCGAATACAATTATTATAAATACTTTGTAGAACACAGGAAAAACATAAATATGTTGGTGAGAGTTCAGCGAGGAGGAGCTTCCCTGTGAGGAGGAGCTTCCCTGTGAGGAGGAGCTTCCCTGTGAGGAGGAGCTTCCCTGTGAGGAGGAGCTTCCCTGTGAGGAGGAGCTTCCCTGTGAGGAGGAGCTTCCCTGTGAGGAGGAGCTTCCTGTGAGGAGGAGCTTCCTGTGAGGAGGAGCTTCCCTGTGAGGAGGAGCTTCCCTGTGAGGAGGAGCTTCCCTGTGAGGAGGAGCTTCCCTGTGAGGAGGAGCTTCCCTGTGAGGAGGAGCTTCCCTGTGAGGAGGTGCTTCCCTGTGAGGAGGAGCTTCCCTGTGAGGAGGTGCTTCCATCTAAGGAGGAGCTTCCCTGTGAGGAGGTGCTTCCCTGTGATTAGGAGCTTCCCTGTGAGGAGGTGCTTCCCTGTGAGGAGGTGCTTCCCTGTGAGGAGGAGCTTCCCTGTGAGGAGGAGCTTCCCTGTGAGGAGGAGCTTCCCTGTGAGGAGGTGCTTCCCTGTGAGGAGCAGCTTCCCTGTGAGGAGAAGCTTTTCATTGAGGAGGAGCTTCCCTGTGAGGAGGAGCTTCCCTGTGAGGAGGTGCTTCCCTGTGAGGAGGAGCTTCCCTGTGAGGAGGAACTTCCCTGTGAAGAGGAGTTTCCCTGTGAGAAGGAGCTTCCCTGTGAGGAGGAGCTTCCCTGTGAGGAGGAGCTTCCCTGTGAGGAGGTGCTTCCCTGTGAGGAGGAGCTTCCCTGTGAGGAGGTGCTTCCCTGTGAGGAGGAGCTTCCCTGTGAGGAGCAGCTTCCCTGTGAGGAGGAGCTTCTTGAGGAGGAGCTTCCCTGTGAGGAGGAGCTTCCCTGTGAGGAGATGCTTCCCTGTGAGGAGGAGCTTCCTGTGAGGAGGTTTCCCCTGTGAGGAGGAGCTTCCCTGTGAGGAGGTGCTTCCCTGTGAGGAGGAGCTTCCCTGTGAGGAGGAGCTTCCCTGTGAGGAGGAGCTTCCCTGTGAGGAGGAGCTTCCCTGTGAGGAGGTGCTTCCCTGTGAGGAGGTGCTTCCCTGTGAGGAGGAGCTTCCCTGTGAGGAGGAGCTTCCCTGTGAGGAGGTGCTTCCCTGTGAGGAGGAGCTTCCCTGTGATGAGGAGCTTCCCTGTGAGGAGGTGCTTCCCTGTGAGGAGAGCTTCCCTGTGAGGAGGAGCTCCTGTGAGGAGGTGCTTCCCTGTGAGGAGGAGCTTCCCTGTGAGGAGGAGCTTCCCTGTGAGGAGGAGCTTCCCTGTGAGAAGGAGCTTCCCTGTGAGGAGGAGCTTCCTGTGAGGAGGAGCTTCCCCTGTGAGGAGGTGCTTCCCATGAGGAGGAGCTTCCCTGTGAGGAGGAGCTTCCCTGTGAGGAGGAGCTTCCCTGTGAGGGAGGAGCTTCCCTGTGAGGAGGAGGTAAGCTTCCCTGTGAGGAGGGCTTCCCTTGTGAGGAGGAGCTTCCCTGTGAGGAGGAGCTTCCCTGTGAGGAGGAGCTTCCCTGTGAGGAGGTGCTTCCCTGTGAGGAGGAGCTTCCCTGTGAGGAGGTGCTTCCCTGTGAGGAGCAGCTTCCCTGTGAGGAGGAGCTTTTCATTGAGGAGGAGCTTTTCATTGAGGAGGTGCTTCAATGTGAGGAGGTGCTTCCCTGTGAGGAGGAGCTTCCCTGTGAGGAGGTGCTTCCCTGTGAGGAGGAGCTTCCCTGTGATGAGGAGCTTCCCTGTGAGGAGGTGCTTCCCTGTGAGGAGGAGCTTCCCTGTGAGGAGGAGCTTCCCTGTGAGGAGGTGCTTCCCTGTGAGGAGGAGCTTCCCTGTGAGGAGGAACTTCCCTGTGAGAGAGTCTTCCCTGTGAGAGGAGCTTCCTGTGAGGAGGAGCTTCCTGTGAGGAGGAGCTTCCCTGTGAGGAGGAGCTTCCCTGTGAGGAGGAGCTTCCCTGTGAGGAGGAGCTTCCCTGTGAGGAGGAGCTTCCCTGTGAGGAGGAGCTTCCCTGTGAGGAGGTGCTTCCCTGTGAGGAGGTGCTTCCCTGTGAGGAGGTGCTTCCCTGTGAGGAGGAGCTTCCCTGTGAGGAGGTGCTTCCCTGTGAGGAGGAGCTTCCCTGTGAGGAGGTGCTTCCCTGTGAGGAGGTGCTTCCCTGTGAGGAGGTGCTTCCCTGTGAGGAGGTGCTTCCCTGTGAGGAGGTGCTTCCCTTTGAGGAGGAGCTTCCCTGTGAGGAGGTGCTTCCCTGTGAGGAGGTGCTTCCCTGTGAGGAGGAGCTTCCCTGTGAGGAGGTGCTTCCCTGTGAGGAGGAGCTTCCCTGAGAGGAGGAGCCAGCCAGCCAGCCAGCCAGCCAGCCAGCCAGCCAGCCAGCCAGCCAGCCAGCCAGCCCGCCAGCCAGCCAGCCAGTCAGCCAGCCAGCCAGCCAGCCAGCCAGCTGCTCTGTTATAAACATCTTATGTTTGAGAGCTTATAAAATGAAAAGCCTCGTATGGTATCTCAGTTTCAGTAAAGTCAAGACACACAAGTGAGCTTCATGTTGCTGCTGGACTCACAATACACACTATAACTCGTAACAAATTCTCGGAGCAGCTTATGCATGGTTACTGTTCCTCCATCGACTATAATAAAGTTCTCCGACTTCAGATTAATTTAACTAATGAAGTTATATTCCACAAAGAAGATAATGGAGGAGTATGTGTCTCATTTCCCCTTCTGAAGAAAGATTCACCTACTGAGCCGCGGGAACCTTTGACTTCCTTGTGGATTCACCTGATGGAAAGAGTATGTAGTGTTCTTGTGGTGACTTTATATCAAGAATGTCAGCAGGAACTATTTGACAGACATTATATACAACAATGAGCCAAAGCTCCTAATGTCGAAGATAACAGTTTTTAAGAAATATGATGAGAACAGAAGAAATAAGGATATTACAACATTGGAAGAAGCAGAGACGCTGATGGTGTATACGCAAAACTGCAACTACGGTAAATTCTTCTACAATGAAATGTTGCGATCATATTCTACGAGACAGATGAATGATAATTCAGTGAATTGTAGGATCTCCAAAATCAACCCACGAAAACAATATTTTATCCTGTACGTGTTGCTTTCAGTGCGATGTTGCAAATAACTCGCACATGTATTCTATCTGTCATACAAGCTACTCCAACGGATTGTTCAGTTCACTTGATTTTCTTGACATATCTGGAAAATTTAACAAAATGTATTTGTGGAACAAATTCAACATATATTGTGACATTAGATTAGGGTCTCTACAGTCTAGTGCAGAAATTAATTAAACCTCAATATGGTTTTCGTGATCGATAGGTTTTACTGCCTTGAAAAACCAAACATATGTATGGCATTACTTCATGTAATTGCAAATGTAATGGTGAATTTGGTCTTTCAGAAATGAGGAATATTTGATACAGAGAAGAGTTCCACAAATTATCACAGACAAACACATTCACTGTGCCGAGGAAGCTCACAAAGGCTCACTGGTTGCACAGTGTGACAGTTCACAAAGGCTCACTGGTTGCAGTGTGGCAGCTCACAAAGGCTCACTGGTTGCACAGTGTGGCAGCTCACAAAGGCTCACTGGTTGCACAGTGTGACAGTTCACAAAGGCTCACTGGTTGCACAGTGTGTCAGCTCACAAAGGCTTACTGGTTGCACAGTGTGACAGCTCACAAAGGCTCACTGGTTGCACAGTGTGGAAGCTCACAAACGCTCACTGGTTGCACAGTGTGGCAGCTCACAAAGGTTCACTGCTTGCATAGTGTGACAGCTCACAAAGGCTCACTGCTTGCACAGTGTGGCAGCTCACAAAGGCTCACTGCTTGCACAGTGTGGCAGCTCACAAAGGCTCACTGGTTGCACAGTGTGACAGCTCACAAAGGCTCACTGGTTGCATAGTATGACAGCTCACAAAGGCTCACTGCTTGCACAGTGTGACAGCTCACAAAGGCTCACTGCTTGAACAGTGTGGCAGCTCACAAAGGCTCACTGGTTGCATAGTGTGGCAGCTCACAAAGGCTCACTGGTTGCACAGTGTGTCAGCTCACAAAGGCTCACTGGTTGCACAGTATGACAGCTCACAAAGGCTCACTGCTTGCACAGTGTGACAGCTCACAAAGTCTCACTGCTTGCACAGTGTGACAGCTCACAAAGGCTCACTGCTTGCACAGTGTGGCAGCTCACAAAGGTTCACTGGTTGCCCAGTGTGACAGCTCACAAAGGCTCACTGGTTGCACAGTGTGGCAGCTCACAAAGGCTCACTGGTTGCACAGTGTGGCAGCTCACAAAGGCTCACTGGTTGCACAGTGTGTCAGCTCACAAAGGCTTACTGGTTGCACAGTGTGAGAGCTCACAAAGGCTCACTGGTTGCACAGTGTGTCAGCTCACAAAGGCTCACTGGTTGCACAGTGTGGCAGCTCACAAAGGCTCACTGGTTGCACAGTGTGTCAGCTCACAAAGGCTCA
Organism: Cherax destructor; assembly: GCA_009830355.1. Classification (NCBI taxonomy): domain Eukaryota; kingdom Metazoa; phylum Arthropoda; class Malacostraca; order Decapoda; family Parastacidae; genus Cherax; species Cherax destructor. The sequence continues at coordinate 21,690 of WNWK01019013.1, read as the reverse complement.
CTGGTTGCAAAGTGTGTCAGCTCACAAAGGCTCACTGGTTGCACAGTGTGACAGCTCACAAAAGCTCACTGGTTGCACAGTGTGTCAGCTCACAAAGGCTCACTGCTTGCACAGTGTGACAGCTCACAAGGCTCACTGCTTGCACAGTGTGACAGCTCACAAAGGCTCCCCCCCCCCCCCCCCCCCCCCCCCCCCCCCCCCCCCCCCCCCCCCCCCCCCCCCCCCCCCCCCCCCCCCCCCCCCCCCCCCCCCCCCCCCCCCCCCCCCCCCCCCCCCCCCCCCCCCCCCCCCCCCCCCCCCCCCCCCCCCCCCCCCCCCCCCCCCCCCCCCCCCCCCCCCCCCCCCCCCCCCCCCCCCCCCCCCCCCCCCCCCCCCCCCCCCCCCCCAAAGGTTCACTGGTTGCCAGTGTGCACTCACAAAGGCTCACTGGTTGCACAGTGTGCAGCTCACAAAGGCTCACTGGTTGCACAGTGTGCAGCTCACAAAGGCTCACTGGTTGCACAGTGTGCAGCTCACAAAGCTCACTGGTTGCACAGTGTGCAGCTCACAAGGCTCACTACTTGCACAGTGTGGCAGCTCACAAAGGCTCACTGGTTGCACAGTGTGACAGCTCACAAAGGCTCACTGGTTGCATAGTATGACAGCTCACAAAGGCTCACTGCTTGCACAGTGTGACAGCTCACAAAGGCTCACTGCTTGAACAGTGTGGCAGCTCACAAAGGCTCACTGGTTGCATAGTGTGGCAGCTCACAAAGGCTCACTGGTTGCACAGTGTGGCAGCTCACAAAGGCTCACTGGTTGCACAGTATGACAGCTCACAAAGGCTCACTGCTTGCACAGTGTGACAGCTCACAAAGGCTCACTGCTTGCACAGTGTGACAGCTCACAAAGGCTCACTGCTTGCACAGTGTGGCAGCTCACAAAGGTTCACTGGTTGCCCAGTGTGACAGCTCACAAAGGCTCACTGGTTGCACAGTGTGGCAGCTCACAAAGGCTCACTGGTTGCACAGTGTGGCAGCTCACAAAGGCTCACTGGTTGCACAGTGTGTCAGCTCACAAAGGCTTACTGGTTGCACAGTGTGACAGCTCATAAAGGCTCACTGGTTGCACAGTGTGTCAGCTCTCAAAGGCTCACTGGTTGCACAGTGTGGCAGCTCACAAAGGCTCACTGGTTGCACAGTGTGGCAGCTCACAAAGGCTCACTGGTTGCACAGTGTGTCAGCTCAAAGGGCTCACTGGTTGCACAGTGTGACAGCTCACAAAGCTCACTGGTTGCACAGTGTGTCAGCTCACAAAGGCTCACTGGTTGCACAGTGTGACAGCTCACAAAGGCTCACTGCTTGCACAGTGTGACAGCTCACAAGGCTCACTGGTTTGCACAGTGTGGCAGCTCACAAAGGCTCACTGGTTGCACAGTGTGGCAGCTCACAAAGGCTCACTGGTTGCACAGTGTGACAGCTCACAAAGGCTCACTGGTTGCACAGTGTGGCAGCTCACAAGGCTCACTGTTGTACAGTGTGCAGCTCAAAAGGTTACTGGTTGCCAGTGTGACGCTCACAAAGCTCACTGGTTGCACAGTGTGGCAGCCACAAAGGCTCACTGGTTGCACAGTGTGGCAGCTCACAAAGGCTACTGGTTGCACAGTGTGACAGCTCACAAAGGCTCACTGGTTGCACAGTGTGCAGCTCACAAAGGCTCACTGGTTGCACAGTGTGGCAGCTCACAAAGGTCACTGGTTGCAAGTGTGACAGCTCACAAAGGCTCACTGGTTGCAGTATGCAGCACACAAAGCTCACTGGTTGCACAGTGTGACAGCTCACAAAGGCTCACTGTTGCATAGTTGACAGCTCACAAAGGCTCACTGTTGCACAGTGTGCAGCTCACAAAGGCTCACTGCTTGCACAGTGTGGCAGCTCACAAAGGCTCACTGGTTGCACAGTGTGACAGCTCACAAAGGCTCACTGGTTGCACAGTTGACAGCTCACAAAGCTCACTGCTTGCACAGTGTGACAGCTCACAAGGCTCACTGCTTGACAGTGTGGCAGCTCACAAGGTTCACTGGTTGCCCAGTGTGACAGCTCACAAAGGCTCACTGGTTGCACAGTGTGGCAGCTCACAAAGGCTCACTGGACAGTTGGCAGCAAAAGTATGGCACAGTGTGTCAGCTCACAAAGGCTTACTGGTTGCACAGTGTGAGAGCTCACAAAGGCTCACTGGTTGCACAGTGTGCAGCTCACAAAGGCTCACTGGTTGCACAGTGTGGCAGCTCACAAAGGCTCACTGGTTGCACAGTGTGCAGCTCACAAAGGCTCACTGGTTGCAAGTGTGTCAGCTCACAAGGCTCACTGGTTGCACAGTGTGACAGCTCACAAAAGCTCACTGGTTGCACAGTGTGTCAGCTCACAAGGCTCACTGCTTGCACAGTGTGACAGCTCACAAAGGCTCACTGCTTGCACAGTGTGACAGCTCACAAGGCTCACTGTTGACAGTGTGGCAGCTCCAAGGTTCACTAGTTGCCCAGTGTGACAGCTCACAAATGCTCACTGGTTGCACAGTGTGGCAGCTCACAAAGGCTCACTGGTTGCACAGTGTGGCAGCTCACAAAGGCTCACTGGTTGCACAGTGTGGCAGCTCACAAAGGCTCACTGGTTGCACAGTGTGCAGCTCACAAAGGCTTACCTGGTTGCACAGTGTGACAGCTCACAAGGCTCACTGGTTGCACAGTGTGGCAGCTCACAAAGGCTCACTGTTGCACAGTGTGGCAGCTCACAAGGTTCACTGCTTGCATAGTGTGACAGCTCACAAAGGCTCACTAGTTGCACAGTGTGGCAGCTCACAAAGGCTCACTACTTGCACAGTGTGGCAGCTCACAAAGGCTCACTGGTTGCACAGTGTGACAGCTCACAAAGGCTCACTGGTTGCATAGTATGACAGCTCACAAAGGCTCACTGCTTGCACAGTGTGACAGCTCACAAAGTCTCACTGGTTGCACAGTGTGTCAGCTCACAAAGGCTCACTGGTTGCACAGTGTGTCAGCTCACAAAGGCTTACTGGTTGCACAGTGTGACAGCTCACAAAGGCTCACTGGTTGCACAGTGTGGCAGCTCACAAAGGCTCACTGGTTGCACAGTGTGGCAGCTCACAAAGGTTCACTGCTTGCATAGTGTGACAGCTCACAAAGGCTCACTAGTTGCACAGTGTGGCAGCTCACAAAGGCTCACTACTTGCACAGTGTGGCAGCTCACAAAGGCTCACTGGTTGCACAGTGTGACAGCTCACAAAGGCTCACTGGTTGCATAGTATGACAGCTCACAAAGGCTCACTGCTTGCACAGTGTGACAGCTCACAAAGGCTCACTGCTTGAACAGTGTGGCAGCTCACAAAGGCTCACTGGTTGCATAGTGTGGCAGCTCACAAAGGCTCACTGGTTGCCCAATGTGGCAGCTCACAAAGGCTCACTGGTTGCACAGTATGACAGCTCACAAAGGCTCACTGCTTGCACAGTGTGACAGCTCACAAAGGTTCACTGCTTGCACAGTGTGACAGCTCACAAAGGCTCACTGCTTGCACAGTGTTGCAGCTCACAAAGGTTCACTGGTTGCCCAGTGTGACAGCTCACAAAGGCTCACTGGTTGCACAGTGTGGCAGCTCACAAAGGCTCACTGGTTGCACAGTGTGGCAGCTCACAAAGGCTCACTGGTTGCACAGTGTGTCAGCTCACAAAAGCTTACTGGTTGCACAGTGTGACAGCTCACAAAGGCTCACTGGTTGCACAGTGTGTCAGCTCACAAAGGCTCACTGGTTGCACAGTGTGGCAGCTCACAAAGGCTCACTGGTTGCACAGTGTGTCAGCTCACAAAGGCTCACTGCTTGCACAGTGTGACAGCTCACAAAGGCTCACTGCTTGCACAGTGTGACAGCTCGCAAAGGCTCACTGCTTGTACAGTGTGGCAGCTCACAAAGGTTCACTGGTTGCCCAGTGTGACAGCTCACAAAGGCTCACTGGTTGCACAGTGTGGCAGCTCACAAAGGCTCACTGGTTGCACAGTGTGGCAGCTCACAAAGGCTCACTGGTTGCACAGTGTAGCAGCTCACAAAGGCTCACTGGTTGCACAGTGTGTCAGCTCACAAAGGCTCACTGGTTGCACAGTGTGTCAGCTCACAAAGGCTTACTGGTTGCACAGTGTGACAGCTCACAAAGGCTCACTGGTTGCACAGTGTGGCAGCACACAAAAGCTCACTGGTTGCACAGTGTGGCAGCTCACAAAGGTTCACTGCTTGCATAGTGTGACAGCTCACAAAGGCTCACTAGTTGCACAGTGTGGCAGCTCACAAAGGCTCACTACTTGCACAGTGTGGCAGCTCACAAAGGCTCACTGGTTGCACAGTGTGACAGCTCACAAAGGCTCACTGGTTGCATAGTATGACAGCTCACAAAGGCTCACTGCTTGCACAGTGTGACAGCTCACAAAGGCTCACTGCTTGAACAGTGTGGCAGCTCACAAAGGCTCACTGGTTGCATAGTGTGGCAGCTCACAAAGGCTCACTGGTTGCACAATGTGGCAGCTCACAAAGGCTCACTGGTTGCACAGTATGACAGCTCACAAAGGTTCACTGCTTGCACAGTGTGACAGCTCACAAAGGCTCACTGGTTGCAGAGTGTGTCAGCTCACAAAGGCTTACTGGTTGCACAGTGTGACAGCTCACAAAGGCTCACTGGTTGCACAGTGTGGCAGCTCACAAAGGCTCACTGGTTGCACAGTGTGGCAGCTCACAAAGGCTCACTGCTTGCATAGTGTGACAGCACACAAAGGTTCACTGGTTGCACAGTGTGGCAGCTCACAAAGGCTCACTGCTTGCACAGTGTGGCAGCTCACAAAGGCTCACTGGTTGCACAGTGTGACAGCTCACAAAGGCTCACTTCTTGAACAGTGTGGCAGCTCACAAAGGCTCACTGGTTGCACAGTGTGGCAGCTCACAAAGGCTCACTGGTTGCACAGTGTGGCAGCTCACAAAGGCTCACTGGTTGCACAGTATGACAGCTCACAAAGGCTCACTGGTTGCACAGAGTGACAGCTCACAAAGGCTCACTGGTTGCACAGTGTGGCAGCTCACAAAGGCTCACTGCTTGCATAGTGTGTCAGCTCACAAAGGTTCACTGCTTGCACAATGTGGCAGCTCACAAAGGCTCACTGGTTGCACAGAGTGACAGCTCACAAATGCTCACTGGTTGCACAGTATGACAGCTCACAAAGGCTAACTTGCCTGTATGTGTTCTTCAAGAAACATTAAGATGAATAAATTCTTAATAAGATTAAAGAATTACAATCAAAGTTTATTAAGAAATATGGGGTAGTCGTAAATGGCTGGCATTCATCGAGAATTGTAAAATCTCTAAAAAAATTGAAGCTGGAATACATGACAATTATGGAATATTTGTTTAAAGTAATAAGACCTAAAAGAAGCGTTGATTAGAATACAGTTATATCATCAGTGGCAGCAGCCACTCTCTACTTCTTTACATTAAATTTTCGAAATAGTGTTTGTGATGATGGCTTACTAACTTACAGAAATGAGAGCTTTATAGGAATCTGATCCTGCAATATGGGAAGAAAGTTATGAGGAAAATATTTAATTCTGTTCCTTGAACCAAGAACTTGAGCACCACAACAGTTCTGAAGGTTACTGGAGATTTATAACACAAAACCCTCTGTTACTTGAACGCTTTTTCTTAACAACGACAGTACTTGACTATTATTACGCAGTGTACTGCAGAAAAAAATATTGTATAAAAAACGCTCCATATATAATGTCAGTTTTCCGGGATTTATTCTGAAACCAGACGCGTATTATTCCTGGTCAGGCCTAGTGGCCAGGAGAGAGGAAAGTGAGGTTCAGTTTATGGACCACAGCACCAAGATATCCTAATACTTCACGGTTTGTTTTTTTAGTAAGTTTATAGCACATAACTTGTGAGGGTACACTGAATACTAACATGTGAGGCTACACTGAATACTAACATGTGAGGCTACACTGAATACTAGAATGTGAGACTACACTGAATACTAAAATGTGAGGATACACTGAATACTAACATGTGAGGGTACACTGAATACTAGTTAGTTTATTGTTTTAAAGTACCTGTAAGGTCCTAGTGTGCAGAGGCCTGTTTAAGTTTAGGTATGGTGTCTTGCCTGCTGGTAGACCCACCGGCAGAAAGGGAGGGGAGGGCGTCACGGAGCCTCTCTGATCATAAATTTTTATATATTTTGTTTTACTCACTAGTAGCAGTGAGCTAATATGGGTACTGGGTAAAGGTGACCTGGAGAGTGGTGATGTTGATTGTAGTAGAGTAGATTGTAGGTTGTATATGTTACTTTAATATTAATATATTATATTTTTGTATAGTTGAGTTTTTGTGTCCTTCCTTATAATACATTGACCATTTAAATTTATGGTTCACACTTTGTAAAAGGTACATGCTGGCCCTAGAGTGGTTTATTTTTCTATTGTAAATATAAAGAGAAGAGTTAGCATATCAGAGTTTTTTTTTCAAATGACGGAGGAGTATAAGGAGAGTAAGAGAAAGCTAAAGAGAGTGATAAATTAATGTAAAAATAGAGCAAATGAGAAAGATGGAATTGATGAGATCATGACAGAACTATTAGAAACAGGTGGGAATATAGTTTTGTAGTGGTTAGTGCTTTTATTTAATAATTTAGTGAAAGAGGGAAAGATATCTAGGGAGTGTCAGAGAACGTGTATAGTTTCTTTGTATAGAAGCAAAAATAACCAAAGAGAGTGTAAGAATTATAGGGAAGTAAACCTGCTAAGTATACCTGCTAAGTATACCTGCTAAGTATACCTGCTAAGTTGTATAGTAGAGTTAGTATTGAAAAAATTAAGGATAAAATGGAGAACAGGAAATACTGCTGAGAAATATTTCGAAAATAAGAAAATCTTCCCTCGTTCCATATAATAGGGCTCTTAAAACGCTATATTTTTGTTTTTAATTTTCTTTCATTATTTAAATTCTATCTCAAGTTATCAACAATCGTATACTGGAAAAACAAATATTTTATTTCTTGATTTAGAAAATCCAGTATGATAAAACTGATTTAGAAAACTGCAAATTGGCATCCATTTATCCTTAACCCAACGCATTTAAGATTCATAAGTATTTAGGGTTAGAAACCAAACAGACGAGGGATTCTCTAGTTATTCCATGGGAAACCATCTATTAATTATACCTGCCAAATTAAAATTTAAGCATCTCAAAGTGGGCATCAAACTTCCGTTTAGTAAACCCCAAAAAGCCTTCTTCAGTAAAATAAAATATTTGTACTTAGAATAAACTGAAGGGATATTCTTATAGAAAACATTATCAGTAATATTTTGAATCCAACCAGAAGAAACATCCTTTAATTGTTGAATACAAACGAACGTGAATATTATATTGAGACTTATGACCTTCATTAAGAGAATGAACCTATAGTTCAGGATATTACAGCAATGGTGAAAATTTACCAGCACACAAACAAAACTTAATGGGCACTATCGTGGCTGCAAGACACATTAAATATTGCAGCTGTGGAGAAGAGGCAAACTGAAAGTTATTAAAGTTTTTTAACGGAATAATAAAAATGTTTACTCTCCTTACACATAAAATGGTCAAAACTGCACCAACACCTTGAATTTTATTTTCCGCCGTCATTGTATTGGAAGAAAAGTGAAAGTTTTAATAGTTATCCAAGCCATCCCGGGATGCTGGATATGGGTTTAACGAAGCCATTGAGAGTTTTAATAGTTATCCAAGCCATCCCGGGATGCTGGGTATGGGTTTAACGAAGCCACTGAGAGTTTTAATAGTTATCCAAGCCATCCCGGGATGCTGGGTATGGGTTTAACGAAGCCACTGAGAGTTTTAATAGTTATCCAAGCCATCCCGGGATGCTGGGTATGGGTTTAACGAAGCCACTGAGAGTTTTAATAGTTATCCAAGCCATCCCGGGATGCTGGGTATGGGTTTAACGAAGCCACTGAGAGTTTTAATAGTTATCCAAGCCATCCCGGGATGCTGGGTATGGATTTAACGAAGCCACTGAGAGTTTTAATAGTTATCCAAGCCATCCCGTGATGCTGGGTATGGGTTTAACGAAGCCACTGAGAGTTTTAATAGTTATCCAAGCCATCCCGGGATGCTGGGTATGGGTTTAACGAAGCCACTGAGAGTTTTAATAGTTATCCAAGCCATCCCGGGATGCTGGGTATGGGTTAACGAAGCCACTGAGAGTTTTAATAGTTATCCAAGCCATCCCGGGATGCTGGGTATGGGTTTAACGAAGCCACTGAGAGTTTTAATAGTTATCCAAGCCATCCCGGGATGCTGGGTATGGGTATAACGAAGCCACTGAGAGTTTTAATAGTTATCCAAGCCATCCCGGGATGCTGGGTATGGGTTTAACGAAGCCACTGAGAGTTTTAATAGTTATCCAAGCCATCCCGGGATGCTGGGTATGGGTTTAACGAAGCCACTGAGAGTTTTAATAGTTATCCAAGCCATCCCGGGATGCTGGGTATTGGTTTAACGAAGCCACTGAGAGTTTTAATAGTTATCCAAGCCATCCCGGGATGCTGGGTATGGGTTTAACGAAGCCACTGAGAGTTTTAATAGTTATCCAAGCCATCCCGGGATGCTGAGTATGGGTTTAACGAAGCCACTGAGAGTTTTAATAGTTATCCAAGCCATCCCGGGATGCTGGGTATGGGTTTAACGAAACCACTGAGAGTTTTATTAGTTATCCAAGCCATCCCGGGATGCTGGGTATGGGTTTAACGAAGCCACTGAGAGTTTTAATAGTTATCCAAGCCATCCTGGGATGCTGGGTATGGGTTTAACAAAGCCACTGAGAGTTTTAATAGTTATCCAAGCCATCCCGGATGCTGGGTATGGGTTTAACGAAGCCATGAGAGTTTTAATAATATCCAAGCCATCCTGGGATGCTGGGTATGGGTTTAACGAAGCCATGAGAGTTTTATTAGTTATCCAAGCCATCCCGTGATGCTGGGTATGGGTTTAACGAAGCCACTGAGAGTTTTAATAAATATCCAAGCCATCCCGGGATGCTGGGTATGGGTTTAACGAAGCCACTGAGAGTTTTAATAGTTATCCAAGCCATCCCGGGATGCTGGGTATGGGTTTAACGAAGCCACTGAGAGTTTTAATAGTTATCCAAGCCATCCCGGGATGCTGGGTATGGTTTTAACGAAGCCACTGAGAGTTTTAATAGTTATCCAAGCCATCCCTGGATGCTGGGTATGGGTTTAACGAAGCCACTGAGAGTTTTAATAGTTATCCAAGCCATCCCGGGATGCTGGATATGGGTTTAACGAAGCCACTGAGAGTTTTAATAGTTATCCAAGCCATCCCGGGATGCTGGTATGGGTTTAACGAAGCCACTGAGAGTTTTAATAGTTATCCAAGCCATCCCGGGATGCTGGATATGGGTTTAACGAAGCCACTGAGAGTTTTAATAGTTATCCAATCCATCCCGGGATGCTGGATATGGGTTTAACGAAGCCACTGAGAGTTTTAATAGTTATCCAAGCCATCCCGGGATGCTAGGTATGGGTTTAACGAAGCCACTGAGAGTTATAATAGTTATCCAAGCCATCCCGGGATGCTGGGTATGGGTTTAACGAAGCCACTGAGAGTTTTAATAGTTATCCAAGCCATCCCGGGATGCTGGGTATGGGTTTAACGAAGCCACTGAGAGTTTTAATAGTTATCCAAGCCATCCCGGGATGCTGGGTATGGGTTTAACGAAGCCACTGAGAGTTTTAATAGTTATCCAAGCCATCCCGGGATGCTGGGTATGGGTTTAACGAAGCCACTGAGAGTTTTAATAGTTATCCAAGCCATCCCGGGATGCTGGGTATGGGTTTAACGAAGCCACTGAGAGTTTTAATAGTTATCCAAGCCATCCCGGGATGCTGGGTATGGGTTTAACGAAGCCACTGAGAGTTTTAATAGTTATCCAAGCCATCCGGGATGCTGGGTATGGGTTTAACGAAGCCACTGAGAGTTTTAATAGTTATCCAAGCCATCCCGGGATGCTGGGTATGGGTTTAACGAAGCCACTGAGAGTTTTAATAGTTATCCAAGCCATCTCGGGATGCTGGGTATGGGTTTAACGAAGCCACTGAGAGTTTTAATAGTTATCCAAGCCATCCCGGGATGCTGGGTATGGGTTTAACGAAGCCACTGAGAGTTTTAATAGTTATCCAAGCCATCCCGGGATGCTGGGTATGGGTTTAACGAAGCCACTGGGCACATGACAGTTGCTCTAAGAATCTGGCATTAATGATTACCTTAATGACCACCTTAATGACCACCTACAATTGTTGAAATTCTGAAGCTGTTTAGGTGAAGCCTATTTGACTTATGAGCAAAATAAAAAGTAAAAGTTTAATAAGAAAAACAATCAGAAAACCTCTTAAAGCTCCCATTTCGAGGAGACCTCATGATTCTCTTCTAAATTTCAGACATTTACTCTAAATTCAATGACAGTGTAAATGATGTCAACAAAAATGTTGCTCACCATTTAGTGACATCAACGTAGATTTAATGACGTACTTAAGACTATTGTTTTTATCATATATTGAGTCCAAGTATAAAATCAAATATCACAACTTAAAATACCAGTAGGAAGTTTAACTTCATTTTAATGGTTTTTATTTTCTGCGGAACATCTCAAAAAAGTATATACGAGGTTTATACTATAATTATGAAAATGTCTGAGGAACCATTGACTTTAAATGATGGATTACTTTATTTTTGACCTGAAAAATATCTTTAAATGAAAGCATCAAAATTCAAACTGATCATTAAATAACATACATAATAAATATTTAAATACATTAACAACCATGTTAATTGCATCGTCTATACTACACAGTGAACACTATAGTGTGATACAGTGAACACTATAGTGTGATACAGTGGAAATTATTCATGCGTCGCTGGTGTCTGATAACACTAAAGCAGTCCTACATCATGGCTAGAGAAATAGTAATGAAATGAGTGTAAACAAATCACGGAATGGATGGGGCTCGAACCTATGGCAAGTGATTCTTAAAACTCATCGGCCAGTGGGCTAGAGACACTGGCCAAGTGGTTAACGCACTGGACTGTGAGTTTAGAACTCACACTCCATGATAAGCAGTTCTATCTCCCCCTTCCAAAACCTGTCACGATATTGCATATGGTTCCCTACTATACGGCAACACCTGTCAATACTTATTTTACATAAAACATTGTTTTCACTAAACATTTCCAATATTACTAGTTTACATGAAAGTGCTCTTCAACACTTATCTGTTATTTCCTTATTCATAGTTTATTATATTCATGGGAAACAACACATCCGTTGAGGATGAAGAGTGACTGGGAAATGTCTGCTCCCACATGGTAGGAAGACGGTATTTACAATTACTTGACTCAAAAACTTTTCTTCAATATTAATGCACCTCCTTAAAGATGTCGGTATCGTCATAATATGTTTTCCCAACTATGGACAATAGGCCAAATCAACACATCATAAAACATAATCACAGATAAAATGGCCCACATGGAGTAAAGGAACCCTAAAGTAATTTCAGTTGAAGCACTTTATGTACAGGTCGTCAGTAATCATTATTGTTTTAATATTACACTTCAGTAAAGCACTAGCAGCCAGAGGGGCAGACTTAACACACTGAGAGACAGCCACTGACTGACAACACAACCTGGGGAAAGAATACCTCTGCGAATCCATTACAAAGGTGACTCACGAGGTAACCCTTGGTCCCAGGCGATTCATCACATATGATGTAAATACTTTAGAATGCCAACACGTTGAAGAATGAGACAATTTTGCAACGGTTGGTTAAAGGTTGTTGCTTACCATAACCCACAAGACCTTGTCGCATTCTGTACAGCTGAGTTCAACATTATTAAGCTGGTAGGTGCTAGGGTTATGAACATTCCCGAGCTTTAAAACTTTGCATTTATCTACATTGAACTGCATCTGCCACTTTTCTGACCTCGAATTGATTATTATTATAATCATGAGGGAGCGCTAAACTCGTAGGATTATACAGCGCATGTGAGGGGAAGGGTGGAAGGTATTCAGGCTCAATTCAGGGAACTGGAGCACAAATAAAATTCCCTAGATCAAGAGCCCCTCACCAGCATCAAGGAATCTCCCTTGAGGGGACCACGAATTGAGTTTGTCTAAATCCTCCTGAAGTTCCCTGACATCTTCGTTTGAATCGATTATCCTACCTATCTTCGTGTCATCGGCGAATTTGCTCATATCACTAGTAATTTCCTCATCAAGGTCATTGATATATTATAAACAACAATGGGCCTAAAACTGATCCCTGTGGAACGCCACTTGTTACAGATCCCCACTCAGATTTTAACCCATTTATGCGCACTTTTTCCCTAGTGCCATGAGCTGCCACTTTCTTTAACAGTCTCTGGTGTGGTACTCTATCAAAAGCCTTACTAAAATTCAAATAAATAATATCGAATTCTTTATCGTGATCAACAGCCTCAAAAGCTTTACTGAAGAAAGTTAGTAAACTAGTTAGGCAGGAACGGCCCCTCGTGAATCCATGCTGAGTATCATTAATCAAATTATGGTTATCTAGATGGCTTATAATATCAGCTATAATTGACTCTAGTAATTTGCCTACAATTGAGGTCAGACTTATTGGGCGGTAATTTGACGGTAGTGACTTGTACCTTGATTTAAAAATAAGAATTACAATGGCCATCTCGCACATATCAGACACTACACTTGCTTAAAGAGATATATTAAAAAATGTTAGTTAATTGTTCACGAAGTTTCATTTTGAACTCCTTAAGAAGTCTTGAAATAAATTCATCAGGACCCGGGGATTTATTTTGCTTTAGTTGGTCTATGTGATTGATAACCATATCACTAGTGACTGTGATATTACATAATTTATCTTCTTAAGACCCACCATAAAAATTAAATATTGGCATGTTGTTAGTGTCTTCCTGTCTGAAAGCCGAGAGAAAATTATTATTAAAAATCGAGCACATTTCATTCTCTTTGTCAGTAAGATGACCAGAGTTATTTTTAAGGGACCTATCTTATCTCTAACTTTTGTTCTGTGAACCTGGAAAAAATCTTTTGGGTTAGTTTTCGAATTCCTAGCAACATTAATTTCATAGTTTCGCTTTGCTTTCCTTATTCCCTTTTTAAACGTCCCTCTTAATATCAATATATAGATTCATAAAATAACCCTCATCTCTTTTGATGAGCCTATAAATTCTTTTCTTCTGCCTTAAAAGATATTTGAGCCTATTATTCATCAATTTAGGGTCATTTCTATTCATTCTCATTTCTTTATACGGAATAAATGTTCTTTGGGAAGCAAGTATAGTGTTTAGAAAACTGTCATATTGATATCTTTCTTCGTTACCCCAGTCCACAGGTGATAGTTGTTCTCTAAGTCCATTATAATCTGCTAAGCGAAAATCTGGGACTGTTACTGTTATACTATTATACTTTCATTCAATTGATTTGTGGTCACTTGCGCTGAGTTCCTCTGTGATTCATGAATTATTAACAAGGATTTCTTGTTTGCCAGAACCAAGTCAAGGAAGTTATTTTCCCTTGTAGGTTCTGTAACAAACTGCTTTAAAAACAATCCTGAACTACCTCTAAGAAGTAGTTAGACTCTAAATTCCCTGTCAAGGAATTCCAATCAATATGACTTAAGTTAAAGTCCCCTAGAATTACTACATTATCGTGCCTTGTGGCCTTAACAATTTCCTCCCACAGTAGTCTTCCTTGGTCTCTATCCAAGTTTGGGAGACGGTATATAACGCTTAAGGGGCTCTGGTGGCCTGGTGGCTAAAAGCTCTTGCATTGTCATTGATGTCAGCTAGACCTGTATGCATGTACAGGTACTTGCAGTAAATAAAGATATAAAATGAATTTATCATGCCCTTTTGAAAATTCTACCCAGATAGACTCAGTACGAGTTAGTTCAGACTTTACATCTGTTTGTATGCAACAATTCAAGCGATCCCAGACATTCAGTGCCACCCCACCACCTATTCTGATACTTCTGTCTACTTACCTGGAGTTTACCTGGAGAGGGTTTCGGGGGTCAACGCCCGCGCCGCTCGGTCTGAGGCCGGTAGTAACAGCCTGATCAACCAGACTGTTACTGCCGGCCGCACGCAAACTGACGTACGAACCACAGCCCGGTTGGTCAGGTACTGACTTTAGGTGCCTGTCCAGTGCCTTCTTGAAGACAGCCAGGGGTCTGTTGGTAATCCCCCTAATGTATGCTAGGAGGCAGTTGAACAGTCTTGGGCCCCAGACACTTATGGTGTTGTCTCTCAAAGTACTCGTGGCGCCCCTGCTTTTCATCGGGGGAATGTTGCATCTCCTGCTGAGTCTTTTGCTTTCATAGCGAGTGATTTTCGAGTGCAGGTTTGGTACCAATCCCTCAAGGACCTTCCAAGTGTATATTATCTTGTATCTCTCTCGCCTGCGTTCCAGGGAATACAGATCAAGGACCTTCAACCGTTCCCAGTAATTAAGTGCTTTATCGTACTTATGTGTGCTGTGAAAGTTCTTTGTAGACTCTCCAGGTCTGCAATGTCACTAGCCTTGAAGGGGGCCGTTAGTGTACAAGAGTATTCCAGCCTAGAGAGAACAAGTGATTTGAAGAGTGTCATCATGGGCTTGGCATCCCTAGTTTTGAAGGTTCTCATTATCCATCCTATCATTTTCCTAGCCGATGAGGTAGATACATTGTTGTGGTCTTTAAAGGTGAGATCCTCTGACATTAATACTCCCAAGTCCTTCACATTGCAATCCGGGTGTCATCCGCAAAGGAAGACATGGAGCTATGGCTTACATCTCTGTCTATGTCAGAAATGAGGATGAGGAATAGAATGGGAGCGAGTACTGTGCCTTGTGGAACAGAGCTTCTCACCATGGCTGCTTGGGACTTTACTCTGTTTATTATTACTCTTTGTGTTCTATTTGTCAGGAAGATATAGATCCATCTACCAACTTTTCCTGTTATTCCTTTATCACACATTTTGTGTGCTATTACACCATGGTCACACTTGTCAAAAGCTTTTGTAAAGCCTGTGAATACTACATCTGTATTTTGTTCATCCTCAACAGCATCCAGGACCTTGTCATAGTGGTCCAGTAGCTGGGACAGGCAGGAGCGACCTGCTCTAAACCCGTGTTGTGTAATTGATGGTTATCTAGGTGGTTGGCGATCTTGCTTCTTAGAACCCTCTCAAAGATTTTTATGATATGGGATGCTAGTGCTATCGGTCTGTAGTTCTTTGCAATTGCTTTACTGCCACCCTTGTAGAGTGGGGCTATGTCTGTTGTTTTTAGTGTGTTGAATGACCCCTGTGTCCATGCTCCCTCTCCATACAATGCTGAAGGCACGCGATAGGGGTTTCTTGCAATTCTTGATGAACATGGAGTTCCATGAGTCTGGGCCTGGGGCAGAGTGCATAAGCATGTCATTTATTGCCTTTTCAAAGTCTTGTGGAGTTAGAATAATATCTGAGATTTTATAGATGACCAAATTTTGTTTAGTTCATAAAGAATTCATTTGGATTGTCGACCCTTAGTCTGGGCAGCGGCTCGCTGAACACTGAGTCGTATTGGGACTTTAATATCTCACTCATTTCTTGGCTGTCATCTGTGTATGTCCCATCCCGCCTAAGCAGAGGCCCAATACTGGATGTTGTTGTTCCCTTAGATTTGGCATAAGAGAAAAAGTATTTTCGTTTTTTTTTCAATTTCCTTTATGGCTTTTAGTTCTTCTTGTGATTCTTGTCTCCTGCAAGATTCCTTCAGTTTAAGTTCGATATTTGCAATTTTATTGACCAGTGTCTCTCTACGTATTTCAGATATATTGGCCCCTCTCAGCAGCTCTGTGACTCATCGCCTTCGTATGTATAGGGAGCGTCTCTCTCTTTCTAGTTTACATCTTCTCTTTCTTTTTCTTAATGGAATGTGTCTTGAGCAGATTTCAGGAACCAGAGAATTCATTTTTTCTAGGCAACTGTTCGGATCTGTGTTGTTTAGGATATCTTCCCATCATGTTTCATTTATGACAAGGATGACTTGATCCCATTGTATGTTTTTGTTATTAAAATTGAATTTTGTGAAGAGACCTTCATGACTGATTACATTTTGCTGGTCAGGAGCCTTGTGCATACATGTCTGTACCTCTATTATGTTGTGATCTGAGTGTATTGTCTTTGATACGGTTATATTCCGTATCAGATCGTCGTTGTTAGTGAAGATGAGGTCTAGTCTTGTAGGCTCTAATACTTGCTGGTTTAAGGTGAATTTGGTGCAGAGATTTAATAGTTCGTGTGTGTGGGAATTTTCATCTGCGCTGCCTCCTGGGGTGATCTCTGCTAAAACATTATTTGCTATACTCCTCCATTTTAGGTGTCTCAAGTTGAAATCTCCTAGTAGTAAGATGTTTGGGGCAGGAGTTGGGAGATTTTCCAGACAGTGGTCAGTTTTCAAAAGCTGCTCCTGGAATTGCTGGGAAGTTGCGTCTGGAGGCTTGCATACCACCACAATAACAAGGTTTTGGTTTTCAATTTTACCGCCGAACTTCAACTACATCATTTGAGGTGTTTAGTAGTTCTGAGCAAATGAGCGACTCTGTGACGTACAGCTCAACATCCCCTTGTTGCCTGTTTAGTCTGTCGCATCTTAATAGGTTATAACCTGGGATCCATATTTCGTTGTCATAATGGTCCTTTATGTGGGTCTCTGTGAATGCAGCAAACATTGCATTTGACTTTGTGAGCAGTCCCTTGATGTAAAGAATTTTGTTTTAATTTGACGGCTTTAGAACCCGTATGTTTGCATAGACAGTGTCCATGCCTCTGCTCCAGAAATGTTTTCAGTTGGTGTAGGATTTTTGTAATTTCTTGACAGTCTTTTTTCCCCCCTGCCCTAAAAATAACTCCGTCCCTGGAGGGGTTGTGGCTCCCCTCTTTTGTTTCCCATAGTCTGGCTGGTCTGTCTTCTTGTCCCCTTCAGATGATGTGCCTGGCAGTATGCGTTGTAGCATTTCCTTTCATGGATTGATGAGTGACACATTTCTGGGTGAAATAAGTTACAGGAGGGGAAGTTGCACTCTCCTGTTGCCATGTGGGTGCGGCATTTTTTGGGGTGGTCAAAGCTACATGTCCCACCTGTTTTACCAGAAATACCGTTCCTGCAGATATTTGCATAGATTGGATTTCCGTTTGCTAGGATTCATTGTAGCTGCGTTCGCTGCTGGTGCATTTTTTTCTGTTTACTCCCTTTCTATATCCCCTGTATGGCCCTCAGTGCTCTACTAGGCATCATCAGCAGGCATGTCCCTATATTTCATATTAAACCATGTCACAGTTATGGCAAATACATCAACGTTACTTGCGCTTGCAACTAACACTCAATTCGCCAATCTTATATCAAGCACTACGACTACTAGTGTAATATAAATTTAGAAACCCCCCTTTCTCTATTTTTTTCCTGCTCGTTTCTGTTTATCCACTATCCCTGTTATTGTTCTTATCACCTAGTGCCCATAGCTTTCCAATATTCATCAATAATTCTACATCATTCTGCTTATAACTGGTTTCCCTAAAACTCACATTAACGCTAAACTGAGAATTCATTGCTTTCCCACTAAGTATTTCTAGTTTAAAGACTTAACAGCTCCCTCCACTGTATTGACCAGGGCCCCCACCCCAATCCTAGATAAGTGAACCCCATCCCTGGCACTCTTGTCATTTCTGCTGTAGAAGACGTCCCAGTTATAAATAACAAAAACAAAGGCATCTACACTAACAGTAGCACCCACAAGAGTAGCACCCACAACAAGAGTAGCACCCACAACAAGAGTACCACCCACACAGGAGTAGCACGCACAACAACAGTACCACCCACACAAGAGAAGCACCCACAACAAGAGTAGCACCCACAACAAGAGTAGCACCCACAACAAGAGTAACACCCAACAAGAGTAGCACGCACACCAATAGTAACACCCTTAACAAGAGTAGCACCAACAAGAAGAGTACCACACACACAAGAGAAGCACCCACAACAAGAGCAGCACCCACAAGAAGAGTAGCACACACACAAGAGTAGCATTAACAAAAAAAGTAGCACCCACAAGAAGAGTAGCACCAACAAGAAAAGTAGCACCAACAAGAAAAGTAGCACCCACAACATGAGCAGCATCTACAACAAGAGTATCACCCACAACAAGAGTAGAACCCGCAACAAAAGAAGCACCCACAACAAGAGTATCAGCCACAACAAGAGTAGAACCCGCAACAAAAGAAGCACCCACAACAAGAGTAGCACCCACATCAAGAGTAAAACCCACAAGAAGATCAGCATGTTCAACACGAGTAGTACCCACAAAAGCAGTAGCACCCACAAGAGAAGCACCCACAAAAGTAACATCCACAATATGAGTAGCACCCATAAGAGTAGCACCCACAACAAAAGTAGCACAATCAACAATAGTAGCACCCAAAACAAGAGTAGAACCATGAAAAATAGTAGCACCCACAACAAGAGTAGCACAAACAACAAGAGAAGCACCAACAAACGTAGCACCCAAAAAAGAGAAGCAAACAGAACAAGAGTAACAACCACAACAAGAGTAGCACCCACAATAGTAGCACATTCAACAAGAGTAACACCCACAATAAGAGAAGCATCCAAAACAAGAGTAGCACAAACAACAAGCGTAGCACCCACAAGAGTATCACCCATAACAACAATAGCACCCACAACAACAGTAGCACCCACATTATGAGTAGCACCAACAACAAGAGTTGCACCCACATGAGTAGCACCCACAACAAGAATAATACCCACAACAAGAGTAGCACCCAAAACAAGAGTACCACCCAAAACAAGAGTACTACCCACAACAAAAGTAGCACAAACAACAAGAGCAACACACACAACAGGAGAAACACCCACAACAAGAGTAACACCCACAACAAGAGTAACACCCACAACATGAGAAGCACCCACAACAAGAGTAGCACCCACAGCAAGAGTAGCATCTCCACGAAGTGCAGCACCCACAACAAAAATAGCACCCACAACAAGAGTAGCACCCACAACAAGAGTAGCATCCACAAGAGTAGCACATACAACAAGAGTAGCACTCAGAGCAGGAGTAACACCCACAACAAGAGTAGCACCCAAAACAAGAGTAGCACCCAAAACAAGAGTTGCACCTACAACAAGAGTTGCACCCACAACAAGACTACCACGCAAAACAAGAGTAGCACTTACAAGAACAGTAGCACCCACAACAAGAGTAACACCCACAACAAGAGAAGCATGTCCAACACGAGTAACACCCTCAACAAGAGAAGCACCCACAACAAGAATAGCACCACAACAAGAGTAGCACCCACAATGGAAGGTCCCAAAAGAGTAGCATCCACAATAAGAGTGGCACCCACAAGAGTAGCACCCACAACAAGAGTATTACCCACTACAACATTATCACCCACAACAAGAGTAGCACCCACAAGATTAGCACCCACGAGCTTAGTACCCACAACAAGATTAACACCCACACCAAGAGTAGCACCCACAACAATAGTAACACCCACAACAAGAGTAATACCCACATCAAGAGAAGCATCCACAACAAGAGTAGCACAAACAACAAGCGTAGCACCCACAAGAGTAGCACCCACAACAACAGTAGCACCTACATTATGAGTAGCACCCACAACAAGAGTAGCACCCACAACAAGTGCAGCACATACAACAGGAGTAACACGAACAGCAAGAGTTGAACCCACAAGAGTGGCACCTATAAGAAAAGTTGCACCCACAACAAGAGTAACACCCCAACAAGAACAGTAGCACCTATCAGAAGAGTAACAACCACAAGAAGAGTAGCAGCCACAAGAAGAGTAGCCTCTACAAGAAGAGTTGCACCAACATGAAGAGTAGCCCCACAGGAAGAGTAGCATCCACAAGAAGAGTAGCACCAACAAGAAGAGTAGCACCCACAAGAAGAGTAGCATCCGTAACAAGAGTAGCACCAACAAGAAGAGTAGCATCCGTAACAAGAGTAGCACCAACAAGAAGAGTAGCATCCACAACAAGAGCAACACCCACAACAAAAATAGCATCCACAACAAGAGTAGCACCCACAAAAGGAGTAGCACCCACAAGTAGAGTAACACTGTGACATGCAAAGAGTACGTTGCATTTATTCGGCGCATGTACACACCTCAAATTAGCTGCCTCCCAACCAGTGAACCAGGTGCTAAGGGTTTGACGATAGTTTGCCACATCGTCGGATCAGAAGCTAGGTTCAGCCAATCATAATGTCGGATCAGAAGCTAGGTTCAGCCAATCATAATGTCGGATCAGAAGCTAGGTTCAGCCAATCATAATGTTGGTCTGGCAGTTGTGAAGGAGATGTGGTAGAGCACGTACGTTTTCATCCTTGTCACATCCATTCTGCTGGTTGAAGAACGTTGCTCTCTGTCTTTTGGCTTCTATTGTTGCCTTGGCTTACGTGGCATGCACTTATATTACCTTTTCCTGTACATAGTGTACATAACTCTGTTGATACTTGGTGAAGGAAATACAATTCAAAGTTTTCAGTTGTATATATTTTCGCTTCTTCCATTTACACCAGGATAACAGGCTTTGATAACCTGAGTTTGTAATATGGGTAGCCTGTCCGTGAGCTGGAGCTGGACTTGGAGCAGGAGCTGATGCTAGGGGTTAGCTGAAACAGGAGCTAGTCTTGTATCGTTCAGATAGCTTTGCTATCATTTGGCATTGCGTAAGCTCTGCCATCGCTTCCGTGAATTGCGTGTCAGCTTTGCCATCGCTTCCGTGAATTGCGTGTCAGCTTTGCCATCGCTTCCGTGAATTGCGTGTCATCTTTGCCATCGCTTCCGTGAATGCGTGTCAGCTTTGCAGTCGCTTGGCTAGTGAGTAACAGCCTTGCTATTTTGTGTATATTCTGCAGTCGTACAGTACTCACCTAGTTGTGGTTGCAGGGGTCGAGTCATAGCTCCTGGCCCCGCCTCTTCACTCGTGGGTCACTCTCCCTGCACCATGAGCTTTATCATACCTCTTCTTAAAGCTATGTATGGAATCTGCCTCCACTACATCGCTTCCCAGACTGTTCCACTTCCCGACCACTCTGTGACTGAAGAAATACTTCCTTTCATCCCTGTGATTCATCTGAGTCTTCAACTTCCAACTGTGTCCCCTTGTTGCTGTATCCCATCTATGGAACATTCTGTCCCTGTCCACCTTGTCAATTCCTCGCAGTATCTTATATGTCGTTATCATGTCCCCCTATCTCTCCTGTCCTCCAGTGTCGTCAGGTCGATTTCCCTTAACCTCTCCTCGAGGACATACCCTTAGCTCCGGGACTAGTCGGGTTTTAAACCTTTGCACTTTCTCTAGCTTCTTTACGTGCTTGGCTAGATGTGGGTTCCAAACTGGTGCTGCATACTCTAGTATGGTCCTAACGTACACAGTGTACTGGGTCCTGAACGATTCTTTATTAAGATGTCGGAATGCTGTTCGTAGGTTTGCTAGA
>WNWK01019012.1:0-38707 GCA_009830355.1 Cherax destructor | reverse complement strand
TTTCATATTCTGTATCGACCGGGGAAAACATTTCACCTGATGCTTTCCACCCAGGGGAGACAATCTAGATGCCCACGCCCGGGGGGGCGGGCGCCTTCTAAAAAAGAGGGGCCGGGAAAATTTTCCCCAAAATCCCCATTTCCCCCTTCATTGCCAGAGTTTTCTGCCATATGATGGATGTAAATCCGGGAAAACAATATATAAATGTGGGGGATGCTGACGTAAATAGCACAAAATAGTTATTTTTGGCCCAACATAGAGAATATGAAGTATTTTTTTTTGTTGAATCTTAAATCATTTTAGAACATCTCAAAAGGGAATTTTTCTGATTAGCAGTTTGAAAATCTCTGGCAATGCCACTATGAAAAATTAAATGAAAAATTGAAAAAAATTTTCCAAAAATCAAGACAGGAAACCAGAAAAAAAAGAAAAATAGTTTTTCAGTGTTTTTAAAAACACTAGCAGTATTATACTATATATATCTAAGGTATCATATCTCAGGGTGGTTAGGGTTTTTTTATCATGTAGGCTTTTGGGGGCTTACCCCTCATCATTTTAGCATAGGTGCCATTTCAACAATATAAAGACCACTATACATTTTCTTGTAACAGACAGACATGTATGTGACATGTATTTAAAGGTAAATTGATTGAAAAGTGTCCTTATTAAATGGAGTATAAGAATGCTTATTGACATTTGTTTCAGTACAATAAAAGAGCAAATAAAAGGTAAAATAGTATGAACTAAAGTTTTAAAACATTTTAAATAAATCAAATCTTTATTTTTTTAAATTATCCAAAAAACAAAAAATTTAAAATAAAAACTTTTTGTTACCTATGACTTACTAACACATATTAAGGTCCATCAATATGAAATATAAATAAAAAAATACTGCAACGTGTGCCGAATCCCACCCCATCAGCTCTGGTGAAATCCAGGTACTTTAAAGAAGTTGTTGAGGTATAGTTCCTTCGTTGGGGGATTTTCAGGCAAAATTTTGGGACTAACCCCCTTCAAGCATTCCCAGTAATTGGGGTTTTTTGCAATGAAGGTTCTCTGCCCTTTTCTGGTCAATTTTTACCTGCCCTTGACTGGTGCTATTAGTGAGCAGCATTATTCCAGCCTAAACAGGAAAAGTGCCCTAAAGGTGTCATCTTGGGCTTCGGGTTTTTAAGACTTCAATTTTGGAGATAATTTTAGTTCATGATTATATATTGGATTTTTTCTTTGAATGTTTAAATTTTTTCTTTGAATGTATATATGTTCAATTTCGCTTAAGTTTTTTTTTATTTAAATTTTATTTACAAGAAAAGGAACACAAACCCATTCCAGAGAGATACTAAAAATGTTATTACTGTTTAAAAAAATACAAACTTAATACTATTAAAACTTTATTTACAAAGTTAAAACAATACATAAAGGTTGCTGTTCAGAACTTGAAATTTTAAAAAAAAAAAAAAAAAGATTTTTTTTTTAAACAATTTAAACCACAATTAGAGTAGACCTTGTCAAAAAATAACTTTGTAATCTTATCCCTTTTAAAAAAAAAAAACTTTATAAAAGGAGATAGAGCAATTAGGTCATTTTTTTAATACATTATTAAAGACATATTGGCATCAAGAATATAATAAAAGAGGATTTTTTCTCACATTTACTTCATATCGCTTGTGGATACTAATTAAAGGCTTCAATGGTATTTTTTTCTTCCCTAAGCACGACCCTTTTACCCTTTAAAATTTTTAGGATCAAAAAACAAATCATTACACCGTGATTCAAATTCCCCCTCTCAAACTTATAAATTTCTAAAACCCTTTTCATCTTGTCTCTTAATGATGAAAACAGTTCTGACTGATAGGTGTCAAGATGAACATTTTAGGGTTTTTATATATTAACACTCTCTCACCATTTAAGAAAAACCCCGGGGCTAGGTAACAGTAATATATCGGGCCTGGAACCATCCATGGGATTGTCTATCAACTCAGGTGAACAGTAAAGGAGGAATTTGGGTTATCTGCAAAGAATACCCAAAAAGGAGGGGGTAAAAATGGAGTAAATCGAAAAACCCGAACCCCTTTACTGTATAAGGGTAATGATGCTCGAACTGTCTGGTAGATACAGGAAGTACAGTTACACAAATTTTCCCAAGAAAACTCTGCAGGCTATGGGGGTGAACCAAGCCCAGATCAGACGATGTACTCAGGTCACCATTTTGTTTAAAGGTTAACTTTTGGGGGTGCATGTTTGCCCACAAAAAAAAGTTTCATCATTTTTCATTATTGTGTCTGATAAATTTTGGATGTAGATGTTCTGTTGGGTGCAGATCTGATAGCCAGGGCAGCTTTTTTTGTGGAATACCGGGCGGATAAAATTCAGTGGGGAATGCAGGAGTACCCTTTGAAAATTATGCTATTGCGGTTTTACCAAAGTTAGATGATTAAGAGTAAGAAAAAGAACAGATAAATTTGCCGTAAGAAAAACCTTAAAAATTGAAATACAATGGTGCTGACTTGTCAGGGGGAAATTTGAAAACCCCCAACCTATATTTGTTAAAAACCTGGAAATTAAAAAAAGAAAAAGTTTTTAAAGGACCCCCTATGGATGTATGTCTAAAATCGGGGTCCCCACCCCATAGAAATAGGGGAACAGAAGATTAAAAGTTAACCAGAACAATCGTTGGTAACTATATGCACTGGATGATAGCAAGGGGAAAATAAATTTGTTTTATGATGGGTTATGATGCGAGGAAAAACACCAAATGGTTGTAAGGTTAAGTGTGTCCTCATTAAAATTTTGGGGAATGCAGTTGAGGGGCAGGATCGTACGTGTAAAAAGGGGGATATTTGATTAGATTAATAATCCAGGTAAGGGCGTCAGTATAACTTCCCCATTTTGGAAAAAGTATGTTACCTCCCCAGTATCAAACCCGTTGTCCAAACAGGATTTTATCATTTTGGGGGTTAATTTTATCCCACTTAAAGGTGGCAATAGAAATTAAAGGTTTTTTTGTCGGGGAACGTTCATTCTAGATGATTCCGAGCTGGGAAAATCAATGTCCCGTTAGATCCCCATGAAGGATAATGACCCTGTCAAATCCCAAAGTCTAGACTCCCGAAAAGAAAGAGATAATTTGGGGTATGATGAGGGGATACTGAAAAAAGGTTTTGAGGGTTTAGCTGCAACTTATTTAGCCCTCAATCCAGGAGTAAACCCATTAAAAATTTATATTATTGACGGGGAAAACCCTATTAAAATATTTAACCCCGGTAATTTGGGTTAGATTAGAGAACGTACAGAGAAAAAAACTATGTGACCCAGATAGAAAAGGGGATACTATCAGGTTTAGCTAGAAGAAAGTTTAGAAATAATAGCTTCTCCGATGGAAATAACCTTAAATTTAGGCGACACAATTTTTTGCAGGGCCGCAATTTTCACAAGAGTAATGCAGGAAGTCCTGAGACCTTTGCCAAAAGGGGTGGATAAAAAACTATTTAATTTTAATTTTTTTGTTTTAAATTGTGGTTCTTTTGGGGGCCCCCCTTTTTGGGACATGTGGTTTCAGAGGAAGGAGTTAAACCTGACCCCAAGAATTTACAAGGCATTCGAGATATGGTGCCACCCACAAATCAGAGACAAGTAAACATTTCATAGGAATGTGTGGGTTGTATCGAAAATTTATCAAAGATTGCAGCACCTTAACTCACTTGATGGGTAAGAATGTAAATTTGTGGGGAACCAGAATGTGAAGAAGCTTTTAATATGCTGAAGCAAAATTGATAGAAGCCCCTGTATTAGTTACTGCTAATTTGAATAAAGAGTTTGAGTTACACACAGATGCAAGTGATCAACATATTGGTGCGGTATTAATGCAGAAAGGGGGATACTCATTTACAGGCTGTAGGGTATTTCTCTAAGAAATTAAACCACAGAGAAACGCTATTCAGTTACAGATAAAGAGGCACTGAATTGTACAAGCATGTAGGTTTTTCCATCATTTTCTTTGGGGAAAACCGTTTAAATTGTAACGGACCATCAGCCTTTGATCCATGTGTTCATGAAAAGACCCATAGTCCCAGAATGAGTAGATATATGCTTGAGATGAAAATTATAACTTTCAATCCTATATAAGAAAGGTATTAGTCATAGAGTACCAGATGCTTTCAGTAGAACCAACTATACAGATTGTAAAATTAATGACTCTGTCGGGTAAGAGGCATAGATGTATCCAAACTTTCAGGGAAGAACTGGTACGGGGAACAGAGGAGAGACCACCAGTGGAAGGAGCTCCTTTCTTATTTGGGGAAAATCTATCCCTAAGAAAGTGCCAGGATATAGATCACGAGCATGTTTTGAGATACGAGATGATGTTTTATATATGAGAAGGGAAGAATTAAAGCATCTCACCTATTCTGTTGTTATCCCAGTTTTATGATTCAGGAAGTTTGTGCTCTGGGGGCACAGTGATAATCATCTAGAACACAAGACTGTCCGAAAGCGAAAAAAAACTTTATTGTCCCCGGGGTGTGGGGTGACATTGTAAAATATTAAGATCATGTGCACTGCCAGAAAATTAGGGCTACAGGTGCTGTTGTAAGAATATGGCAGGAACTACCAGTGGGTGAAGAAAAGGGAAAAAGAGTTGAAATAGACCTAATAGATTTACATCAGGTATGGATGGGTATAGGTATTGCTTGACAGTACAATATCCACACATATAGAAGAGGAGCTTGACGACGTTTCGTCCGCGGACCTGGACTTGGACTTTGTAAATGGTCAAGGTATTTTGTATTGTTCCAGTCACGGTATTGTACCTGTTTTTATTGTGACAGTAAATGATATTTCAAGGTTTGGTGTACCTCTTAGGCAAACTACAAAGGCTGTCCTCAAGAATTTCATAGGATACCAGCGTGTTTGAAACCGAAAGCGGTGTAATGGATAACGAAGTGAGTTTACCAGTGCCGAATTTAGAGACTTTTGTAAGAAGGCAAATATTAAGCAAGCGTTCATTTACCTTACCATCCTCAAGGAAATTCTGTTTAGAGAGGACTCATAGAACCTTGAATTCAGTGTTAGCGAAATTGTAATGACCATCCAAACCTATGGCCAAAATACTTGTATCAGACGGTGAAGGCTTTAAATGAGGCTGTCCATACTTCTCTAGGTACATCGCCTTTTTGTGCTCATTTTGGGTACAACGCGTCCGGAAGTTTGGATTTGAACATCCCAGAAGACGAGCCGAGTTTGTCCATGCACCATGACAGTGGAAACAGGCTATTAGAGAACCTCAAGGTGAAAATCAAAAGCATCCACAAGGCTAATAGTGGAAGACAAGTCAAATTATAGGGCCAGGGGTATTAGTTTGAGTTTCCAATGAGGATCCTAAGCCCGGAATTCTTGAAAACAGATTGATTGGCCATAACGTGTGGAAAGTGTTTGTTGAGTAAGGGAAAGGATTATGAATAATAAACCGATTTGATGGAACGGTAGTAAAGAGGGTTCAGAAAAGGTTAACTGTATAAGGGAAGGGCAGAGACTGTAGTGGAACTTGATGAATATTTGGGTCAGGAAGAACAGGAAGAAAGGTTACCACCTAAAACTGTAAGCTCACCTATGAGATTGGGATAGGATTAATTAACCAACTTGTAGCTGTACAAGAATGCTATACAATACCGACAAGATGAAATTAAGACACATGTCAACATCTGGGGTCTTTATTGTAGACGTTACGACATCCAGTGGCTTTATCAATACAAATTCTAGGACATTATTTGAAGACAGAAGAACTATGTAAAAAAGAGGGCAGACGAGGGCATAGTCACTGGCAGGCGGGTTTCCCAAGTGGAAGAAGGTCATACCCAAAGAGATGGGTTAGTTGTAGTAGTAGTTTGTCGTTGTCGTGAAGAAGGTTATGTACAGGTCCTCAGAATAAAGATTCCATGATGTTGCACTGTCTGACAATTGTACAAGAATGCTTTTCAATACCCACAACTACTACTACAACTAACCCATCTCTTTGGTATGACCCATCCACTAAATCCGCCTACCAGTGACTATGTCTCGCTGCTACGTCCCTTTCCACCTGACGTTAGTATATAGCACCAGCCTCCGTTTCTCTGCTCCAGAACCTCCCGACTACGGTGCTGTTCACACCAACCCCCAAGGCCGAGGGACTGATTACCTCATCTTTTGTATAGTTCTTCTGTCTTCAAATAATGTCCCAAATTTGTATTGATAAAGCCACTGGATGGAAAACGTCTACATTAAAGAAACAGATGTTGACAATGTGTCTTAATTTCAACTTGTAGATGACTATGTACAGAGCAGAGAGGGAATGGAATTGTTTTGTTGTGTGAGGAATGGTTTTCTTGTTAACTTTTTGTGTTCTGAAGTTAAATTTGTGTTCAGTTAAAATTGTGGACGTGCTTGGAAGATTTTGTTAGTAGGTAATCCATTTTTTCGAATTCTGCCATACCGGAATGTGTACCCTAATTAATGATGTTATTATAATGGTGTTTGTTCCCAAAAGGGGATGTCAACTGTGAAGCGACGCCTCTACTGGGGAATGATTTTTCCCCATTTTAGGGCCTCTCGTGCACAAAGGAGGTTTATATTTTGGGATGATGGGTATGAGGAAGGTGTTAGAAAGCTTACGTGGGATTGTTTAAAATAACTCTGTCAGCTGTAGTCCTATAGCAATGAGGATATATTGAGATGTCTTAAAATGCACCAGAAATAAAGGAGGGTGTATGTATTCTGTTCTAAATATCACTAGTGTTAAAGCATTTAAATAAGATTGTCATTTCTGAAGCTTTCACCAAGAATTTATTTTCCCGGACCAGGGAGGAGTGTAATAAAGTAACTTCCCTCTGATTAAATTGGTCAAATGTGGTGTATAAATTTTTAGTGATGAGCTTCAGAAATTTTGCATTACTGTTATTGATAATACTGTGATTATTACTATTTATGTAGAAGATACTGTAAAACATTTCCACCTTTTTTCCTTTCGGCAATGGTAGACATGGTCAGATTATTCCTGATGTATAAACAGGTCACGTGTAGATGTTTTGAAAATATCATTTCTACTGTAAAAGCCGTAAATTAACTCAAGAAAATGCCTTAGAAGTGTGACCATCCTCGCATTCTGTTGTTCTGTTTGATGTTCCAATATGTTTTCACTAGAATTTTTGTTTATCTCTAATATAGTGTATAAAGTACATTTTTTTGTGTCCGATTATTTCTCTAGTATTAGTAATCATTGAATTAATTATTGTGGGAGAAGCAAGGTTTTAGACAGGCAAGTTGAGCTCTTTTGTAAAAGTTTGTAAAGAGTTTATGTACAGGGGTTGAGTGCTGGTCAAGCGAGAGAAAAAAAAGACGAGGGCGAGAGACTAAACAAACCATTTGTCAGCTTAAGCAGCCTTTCTTTTTATCTCATGTACTCAATATGCTGCTAACAAGTGAGTTCATAACCCGTCTAATGAGACTATAAGCAGAGAAGCTCAGTATTGACAAAATGCAGTTTTTAATAGCCACTGGGAGAGACAGCCTCCAGCCGGCATTGGTCATCTAACCTAGGCAGGGCTAGTGAATGGGTATGCCTTCTAACTTGCCTTATCATTATAGTACAACTACTACCTGTATATTGTATGATTAGAGTAAATTGTAAGAATAATGATAATTTAAGGTGTAATGACTGTGACTATGCCAACTTTGTTCTCCTTTATACTAGCCTATTTTTAAACCCTAATTTTTTAAATCTATTTTCCTTTTAATACTTTACTGATTTCTTTTAGTTACAGAGAGGGAGTAAGACTTTCTCGGGAAATTTTTTTCTAACCTGTGATCTACCTTAATACTTTTATATCTAACCTTTATTTTCCCTAACTTATCTTTATGCTAATATTTTTTATTAAATATCTACTACGTATGTTTAACTGTGTTTTTTTTTGTAATTTGCCTATCACATGTAACTTTAATTAGCGCCTGTGTTTTTGCTAACTTATTCCACTTTTTATTTTTTTTGTCTTAATTATACAGCCTATGTTTCAGTTTTTTTTTGTGCATTCAATACGTTCATTTTTGTCTTATAATTGTGTTGTTATATTGTTAATTTTACTTGTTTCAGCTTATATCTTTTTTTTAGGGGAAAATCTTTGTGCTGTAAAAGGGGAATTTTTTTTGATATGGCATTTTTTTTTTTATAATTTGTAATTATTTTCCCCTTTCTTTTTTTTTTGGCAAGTTTTTCTTTTGTTTGTAGAAGTTCTTGCTTGTGTATTTTGTGACTAAACCAAAAAAAATATTTTTAAAGGGGTTTAAACAACCAACCCCCAAAGAGATGCCTCCAAAGTAGGGTTTATGGTTGCCCCAGGCACCCCAGAAGAGTGCTTAGTGAGCGGGATAAACCAGAGATCTGGGAGGGATAGAGCTGGGCCGAACACCCTGCCCTGTAGGATAAAACCCCGGGCTTCAATCCTGGTTTTGGGGGTCTCAGTAGAAACTCAAAGAAGGAATGTACAACTTTTAAACCCCAGTATGGAAAAGCAATGGATTTCCTTGGGAACTATGTTGGGAGGTGGTTAATTAAGTATTTGCCGCAGAATTTTTTTTTTTGGTGCCAACAATTTCAGATACCCTTGTATTGTGTTTATTAAATTGTAAGTGGGTTTATCTGGGTATGTTTTACTTCCCCTTTTAGCTATGTATACAAAAGGTCCATGTGTTTTTTTAAGCTTTTTTTGGGGAACCCAAAGGTGCCCATGCTCTATTTTCAGGCCAAGCTACCCAAGAGCCAGTACTTATCAGGACCACTATTTAGCACATTATCAATTTTTGAGCTTGGACTTAATGTCCCAATATTCCCAGCGAACATTCACAGCATTCATATTATGAAGAGAGACCAAAACACACTTTACGTTTAAACCCGATTCCTGACTCCATTAAGTGAATTCCCCAAACGTCAACCCGCGCCTTATCCCACGTGACTGACAGCCCACGACAGTGTACCCACACGCTGACCCCCCCTTTCCCCCGGGGCTAAATACACATGCGTCAAGACCTGTGTGTTGGTTCGTTTTTATTCCCAGTATTATTTTATCAACAGTCACACATTAAGAATATTCACATTGGGAAGTTTTTTTGAGATAACCTTTTGGGAAAATACCCAAATTTTCCACACTGCGGCCGGGCAGAGTTGTTTTTAGACGATTCAAATTGCCTCTGGTTAATTTTTGTGACTTGGGTTTCACGTATACAATCTTGCGTTTTTTCCGAATCCACCAAGGATACCTCATTATCAGACCAAATTATTGTCTTAATATTTATCTCCAGCAATTTACTCCGTATATAATCAGCTAATTTGACACCCACATAAATGGTTGTTAATTCCAACTGAGGTAAAGTATGTAATTTAACTGGACCCACTTTGCTTTAGACATGACAGAAAATGTCTTTATCATTGAAGATAAGCGACTGCTCCATACGCCAATTTAGAAGCATCGCAAAAAAATGTAGTATATTAGTCCCTTCTTGCCCCTGCCACCGCGTTGGAACTCCAACATTGGAATCATCTCATAATCACCATAATTCTTCCCACCTGTTAACGAATCCCCCAGGTAGGGTTTCATCCCAAGCATTTTTGCTTCCATGCCTCTTGTATCAAAAATTTTCCTCGGATTGTAAGGGGCGCCACTAAGCCTAGTGGATCAAAGCATTTTTGAAACTTCAGCAAGTAGGACTCTCTTAGTTAATTTATTGGGCATAATATAATTATTGGGCTTAACAATAACAAGTCCCTCTCAGTATCCCAAGTCATTCCCAATACATTGCTACACCCAGATACTCCATCTCCGTTATTGTCTTTACTTATTTGGTCCTTTAACCTTTAACCACTCCCTGAGGGGCATATTTGCACCTTGCATTATGCCATTAGCCCCTTCATATATCCTCATTAGTTCCTCTTCAGTTGACGTTACACCAAGGAAATTGTCCACATAAATTGTTTACCCATTATTTCACTCATTTGGACCACCTGTACGTTTAAGTTGTGCATTTATTGTTGCCTGAAGTAGGAATGGACTGGAAGTAGCGCCCAAAAAAAACACTTCTGAATCGGAAGGTTTTTAGCGGACTAACTGTATTGTTAGGGTCCTCTGGCCACAGGAATCGTGTGTAGTCCCGATCCGTTTCTTGCAAACCCACTCTACACATCTACATCCAAACGTCTTAGTCATACCTCCACCCATCGTCTCTTGACCTCTGAACGGAGGCCATTAACATTTATTGTAATGCACTTGAAGACAGTGGTGGGGTTTTATCATTTCTCTTTCCCCGTTGCTGACAAACCTGACTTGGACTTACCGCTACTACTTCTAAAGGACTTCCCACCACTCCCACCTAACTTACCTAAGGGAGCACCCTTGTCACTTTTGGCTACATCTGCCCAAACCTTTTTGCTTGCCTCTGGCCTGAGTTAGAATGTCATCCTCCACGGGTGTGGCCTCACGGGAAGCTCCTCATCCATATCCCCCTATTATTTCCCTGTGCCCCTCCACGTCTGCCTCTATCAAGACTTATGAGGTACACGCCTTCCCTCTGCACCCACACTACTCACAAGTACAGTTCCACCACCGGTGAAATCACCGGCGTTGATAGAAATCCACTGGCGTCGGGCTGTCAAGGAGCCTCTGAATTTCGTCAAAACCAGGCAACTCTATGGACGGGCTCAGCACCTCTTCCACCAGAGGTGACTCACCCGCGGCATCACCATCTTGATCGCCCCAGATGCTGGTGGCAACGTCAAGACGACTTCCTCTGCAGCCTCCACCGCTGCACTCCATTTCCCATAACAGGTAACTCCTTCAGAACGTCCTCTACCACCGGTATGTCATCCTTGGGTGGGTGAACGCACTCGTCCATCATTACACTAAGTGTCGCTCAGGTTGTTCCGTCCGCTGCTGCCACCTCCGCGCTCGCAATTGCGGCCATATGGCCAGGGCCACCCCCACAGACGGCACGTCCGTACCTGCCCTGGGTAGGTAACGTAGATTTGCGTCCTGAAATCTTCCATAGTCACATATGATGGAATTGGTGTCTCAAAGTCATTTTCATGAAAAAGACCCTTCTAACATCCCAGCATAGATTCTTGGGACCATCGCCCCATATTGACAGCATGTATAGTTCCGTAACTTCCAAACACACGTCGTACATCAGCTCGCGGCTTCAAATGGAATGTTCGAAACGAATCCATATAATGTGCAAAGTGCAAATCGCACCCCCAAGCTATTGTTGACAACAATAGGCGTTCTTGATACGTGTCAACGACCCTTCATAGACTGCAGGTGATACAAATTTCACAAAGATTCTCGATTACCATTCAGTACACGCCATACAAATCTTCGGTAGGTATCTTGAGAGTATCCCGAATGATGAGGGGAAAAACGACGTCGGCATTGCTTGGATAAACGGCTCCTTTTAACAATTCCAAGCAGACGGTGTTAACTCTCCTCCTGTAGTTCGCCATTTTGTAGAAAAAAAGCTTCACCAACTGGTCACCAGGGGTCACTTGGCCACCTAGGACACCCTCACTGTGTAAAGGGGTTGGGAAGCGACTATACACACTTTGTTTATACCCACGCGACTCTCCCCCCCGCCACTTTCCCTGCGACCTCCTCCCATGACCCACGAGACTTGACCCAAGCCCCTGTGTCCCCACATGCGCTTAGGACTTCTGTTGGATCTTTCTTCAAATCCCAAGTATAATGTGAACAAAAAGCAACATATTAAGGATATCTATTCACATTGAAAAGTTTATCCAGTATAACTTTCTGGAAAATACCCACATTTTCCACAACACCTTTATAAAAGAACTTTCCTTCCAATCACAATATTTAATTAACATGCCTATTTGGACCTATATATTCCCTCGTGGGTGTATGACAACACTTCCGGCTTTCACTTCTCACTATTTCCTTTTTTTTTTTCATTCAGAGGTTACTAGTATTTACTAGTTTAGTTTTGAAAAACTTGGGAGATTTATTTTATATGTTCACTAGCAGAGTTTTATGCTTCTGACACGAAGATTTATAACAATAATCCCTGAAAACTACAGATACACGGCTCCATTCATTGTTAATTCATTTGATAAAGATTTTTCAAATTATTTGAAAAACAGTTCAGGAACCCCTCGAATGTACTCAGAAGGGTTTGCTACATATTAACAGGATCTCCAGGTCTTCATGACTACCCTATTTGAATATCTTGTCAAATTTAATTTACTTT
The DNA here is from genome assembly GCA_009830355.1 of Cherax destructor. Lineage (NCBI taxonomy): Eukaryota > Metazoa > Arthropoda > Malacostraca > Decapoda > Parastacidae > Cherax > Cherax destructor. The sequence goes on along the minus strand of WNWK01019012.1, from coordinate 26,431 downwards.
TTATGATCAGGTTGGATTCATATCTGAGTTTCGGTCAAGGAACTCCATACATCATAAGAATTGATCCTATAAGTATGATAACTCCCGATATGCTGCAGAGCGTCTGGACCGAACTCGACCATCGCATCGAGGATTTCCAAGCAACCATAGGGGCGCACATTGAGTGCCTTAATGCTACCCTATACCACATGAAACTGAATGAACCTGCATCTGAAGCTATAACTATGAAAGATTATTACAATAAAGTTACATGTTATACTTGTTTGAAATCAGGGAATGTTTTGTGGGCCCCCTGTACTTTTACTGGGAAATAATTTCCATCTCTCCTACATACCCTAACCTGGGCCTCTTAATCCTCCGGGAAAACTTTCGGGTTTCAGTAGCCTACCATATACTCTATGCTCTTGTAACAACCCATATTTGGTCCCCTATCCACCCTATGACATGCCTTTTCAAATCTTTAATTGCAAGGAAAAACTTTTTTCCCCCAAATGAATACTGTTCACATTTATGCTTCAGTGTAAACACAAAAGTCTACACTTCCCGTTTTCCCTTAAAATTCCTTGTTACCCTGCGACCCTACTCTCTTTTTTTACCATTTATTCATTCAGTAAAACAATTATACCCCTTTACCAATACTTCACTGACTTATTCCCCTAAAATTTTTACACTCACTTTTTTCTCTTTCCCTTTTTCAAAGGAACTATCATTTTCTCTGTAATCTCTATGTACCTTCCACTCTTTCAAAATTTATTAAAAAAAAACCCCAACCACTTTTAAAACTATATCTCACCTGCTTTTAACATTTGTTTTTTGATCAAATCAATTCTCTTCCTTAACAGTCAAAACCATCGTTTCCTCGGCTGTACCAACTTATTAATCTCACTAAAAACTTTCTTGACAACACTTCACCCAATTTTTTCATTTTCTCTCTTATATTCTCCACCCCCTTATCCCCCTTTTTTTTTATTCATATTTTCTCCATAAACTCATTTTATAACCCCGGGGTTTTTAACTTCTATTTGATTAAATAATAATAATCCATAAACTCATGCTATTATTATTATAATAAAAAATGATAATAATAATAATTATTATTATTATTATTATTAATATTATTATAATTTGGGTTTCTTTTTTTTATTTTTTTATCATGAAATTACATTCTATAAATCATTCTTTCTAAATTTAACTTTTATTCTCAAGGTGAAAAAAAAAAATAATTAGGTATTAAAATTTTCTCATAAATTTGGCATGTTCTTTTTTTTTAAATTTTTTTATTTCCCGGAAAAAAAATAAAAATTAACAATAAATAACAATAAACAATAAAATTTGCAATAAAAAAAATTAGGAATAAACAATGATTAGCAATAAAAAAATAATTCAATTAGTTAATAATATTTGTTAATAATAATTACCATTTCATATAATAGAATTAGCTAATAATAAAATATAATAAAAGTAATATTGGTTGTTTTTTTACTGTGAATTCAAAAAAACATTTGTTTTTTTGAAAAGATTTTGGTTGTGTAAAAATTTTTTTTCCCTTAAAAAATATTTTTATTTAGATTAACAATTTTTGTTGTCTCTCATGAAATTTATTTAATAATTATAGCAGATGATGGTGATTTACCTTTTGGAAACACTTTCAGAACCCCTAGTATCCATTTTTGGGTTTTTTCCAAGATTTTTAAAGTTTTTCAAATACTTCAAAATTTTCTGGAGCTCCTTCACCGATCTTTTTTTTTACAGTCTTCCAAAGTAAGCATTAACTTTGGCTGGAAAAAGACTATGAGCACCAGTTGTTGGATAAACCCCATCCCCTGAACATTTTTTTGGGAAAACCCCTTAAACCCAATGTCAAAGTCTTTTCCTTCATACTCTTCCTCGTTATTTTTCTTCTTCTCTAGAAACTTTAAAAATTTAAAATTTTTAAGGCAAAATCCAGCTGGAATCGGGTTTTTCCAATAACGTGAGCCCCACCGGGTTTTTTTTCTTTACGTCAATGGGGATCCCAAAGGGTTTTGCCTTCATGCAAAGAGGAGACCCTTTGGGAGTGAAAACCTTGCGTTCCTGATGATCCAGGTGTTGTAGCACCTCCACCTCCCCGTGGCTGCGAAGCTACATCTCCCCGGATCCATCTTCAGTGTTTGAGGTGGATCACTGTTGATGTGTCTGGTGTAAAAAAAAGGTCTGCTTTCTTTTGAGGGCCCAAGGGGACAGCCACCACTGGCACCAAGTCAAAGAATCAACAACAGTGGGTACTCATGTCCCTGCCAAGCTTTACAGGGGGGCCACACCCACCTGGGCCCCGGGGCAGACCAGGTGGCACCCGACTTAATCTTTTTTCTTCCAAAGTGTAACATTTTTAGACACTCCTTTAAAACCCCATAAAAAATTGTTTACAAAATTATTGCCACTGAAATCATTGTTTTTTTGGGTTTCCCTCTTAATTTGTGTCCACTGGCAAAAGGTTTCCCCCCTGTGTTTGTTCTATAATTTCCCAAAATTTTATGCTTAAAAATTTTCGAGAACAAGATTTACATCAAAAATCATCAGGGCAATAAAAACCCTTTTGCAATCTGCAGTGCTTCCAAACAATTTGAGATCTCCTTTGTAAATTTTATCTGGAATATTTTCTATAATTTTTCTGAAGTTTTTTCTTCTCATTTTTAACTCTTAGTCCCCTTCACCTCTGGCATAATTAACAGCCCTTTTTCTATGTCTTCTAATATTTCGTTTAAATCTTTTTGGGCAGAGAAAGTTTCTGTATTCCCAAATGGTTATTCATATGTTCAATTCTAATGTTAGTAGGCTGATTTTTTTTCTTGTACATATTCATGTATTGAAGGAAATGACTGAAATCTTGGGGGGGAAGTCCCAAAATTGCAAAAAGGTTTATTCTCTTTTATGATATTTTTCAAAAAGTTTATAAACATTTCATGGCCGAACATTGCAGACAAGTGGGAAGGTGTTTGCCCATATCTGTCGGGCTTCAAGGGTTGGGCACCAAGGTTTAAAAGAAGGAGAACACAGCCAGACTTGCCATGAGAGGCAGCCTCATGGAGAGCAGTGGTGTCACTAATATTATCCCCCTATGTGTCTACAGCAAGTCCACCTATCTCTACCAGGGGGTAAATAAGCTGTTGTAGCCCCTTTCTTTGGGGGCCACCATGAGTGTTAGGTATCCTATAGGGTGACACAAACATTTTCATGTTGGGTAAAGGTCCGTTTTTTTGGAAAGAAGTTCCTGAACGTTCAAAAACCTTTCTGCACCAGTTCTTTTTCGCTGGGGGGTTTCATCTTTCCAATAAGTCTTCCAGTTGGGTCTTTCCTTGAAATAAATGTTCTGAAAAATGTTAATTTGTTAAAAATACTTTAAAAAACATACTTTTAATTTTAAATTTTTGAAAAGAAGAAACAATAAATATGTTTATCAATATTTTGAAATATGTATTAATTTTTTTTAACAAATTTTAAAATTCAAAAAATTTAAAAACCCTCCGAAAGTATTTTTCCCCTTACACAATTCTAAAGGCAAAACATAAATTTTCTCTTTCAATTTTTTTAAAATTTTTATTAAATTTTAATGTATTTATGGAAAAATTTAATAATGAAATTTTACTTAAATCTTTTCACAAACCAACGAATTAATTAAAAAACCTATTTGACCCAAACAAGAAAAATTTCATCTTTAAAATATATATAAAAAAAAACTGTGTATAAAAAATAAGAGACATACACTTTCTTTGTTTAAATCTTAAAATATTTTGGAAAAGTTTTTTCTAAAAAAACATGCATTAACAGCGATGATTAATTTTATTACTGGAGTTGACTTTTTTGTAATGTGACCTGGAATAACCCATGAACATTATGGGTATTTTTAGGTGACTGAAATTATCATCACAGTTTTGTGATGATAAACACTTTTGTAAAACTGACCTTTCAAGTGTCTGGCAGGCTCTGTGTGCACCTCACTTGTCATGTCTTTTATACTCCCAATGAAGTTTAGTTTTATTTTCTTGAAACAAATGGTCTGAAAAGTGTCAAGTTTTTTTAAAAAACATTAAAATATATATTTTTTTCTTTAGTGAAACAGAAGAAACAAAAATATTTTTTTCACTGGGTTTTTGCTCACCTCCAAACTCGAAAAATTATGTAAATGTATTTTGTAAGGGGTTTTTGTAAGTGTATTTTTTGGGGGCAAACGACTAATCAATTTAAATTTCCCTTTTTGGAACAAATTCGTTCGGTAACGGCACTCGAACAGCATTCTGGGAAAGGGAAATTTTTAACGAAAACTGAGGGGCCCTGTATTATTCATTGAACAATTTTTTAAAATTATTGATAATTTAAAATCATGTGAGGGAAAATTTTGTCACTACAAAATTGACTTAACAATACTCCTAAGGCATAATATTAATGTCTTACAATATTTTAAATATTACCCAAATTTTTTTATTCATTATGTCAACATATTTTGATATAATGATTTTTTTCCCAAAAGTTTTTTTTCCTAAACTAATGCCATTAAGGCTGCACAAACCTGTTTATGACCAATAAAAAAAAAATTATTCCTTAAATATATTATATAAAAAAAACTACATTTTGAAATAAAATTTTTGAAAAAAAACCCCTTGAATATAAAATATTTTAAAAAAAAAGTTTTATCTAATATTTTGCATTTAATAGGTGATCCTTAATTTTATAACCAGTGTCCATTTTTTTTTTTTTTGACGGGGAAATAAATCATGATCATTATGGATTTTTTCAAGTGACTGAGTTTTATCATCACTATATTTAAGAAAATAACAACATGAGAAAGAAGGAACACTGCAGCAGGCCAAAGGGGCCCATGTGAGGCAGGTCCATTTCCCCAGGGGGCCCAAGGCAAGTCAGGGAAAGTCACACCCAGTTAAGGAAGGAGCTCGGCATCAGACCTTAAACCCAAAGCTATTTGGTTTAAACCCCCACCCACCCAGACCCACTCATGCATTTATCTAACCTAATTTAAAAGTACACAACGTTTTTAGCTTTTTGACTTTTCCGGGTTTTGTTCCCCATCCACAACTCTTTTTTTCCCCCCAAACCTTTTGCTGTGGGGTCCTGTCTTGGCTAGACATTTTCAGCACGCTATTTACATACACTTCATTTATTTCTTTTTTCCCATTTATACACCTCAATTTTCCCCCCCTAATTCTACCCCTTTTTCTAGAGAGCGCAGATTCAGGGCCCTCAGTCTATCCTCATGGGAAGATTTCTAAACATGGGATCAATTTTGTCATCCTCCTCTGTATTTTTTCCAGAGTATTTATTTTTTTTTTTGTAAACTGACCGAATTTCCCCCGCCATAATCTAGATGGGGCCCTAACCAAAGATATATAGATTTTGAAAAACCCAACCCATAAAAACCCTTCTATTATTTATACTTCTTGATATGAACCCAAAAGGTTCTGTTAGCTTTTTGCGAACACTTATGCACTGTTATCTTGGTTTTAGATTACTGCAAACCCAAAGAACCCTAAATTCTTTTTGCAATCAATAGATTAAGATCTACATTATTTAGTTTAAAATGGAAATGGATTTTTTCCCCTGTCCAACTTTTTAAACCCTTGCATTTATCTATAAACTGATCTGCCACTTCCCGACCACTGCATCAGTCTATTCAAATCATCCGGGAGTGCTCTAAATTCCCCATTAGAATGAATTGGACGGCCTTTTTTGGAGTAAATTCAGAAAACTTTCTTATGTCACTATTTATTCCCTCATCTATGTCGTTTATGTAAATTATGAACAACAAGGGGCCCAGCACTGACCCTTGTGGAACACTGCTTGTCACGTGTCCCCATTCTAATTTCCCCCCATTTATGCAAACTCTCTGCTGCCTTTTGTCAACCATCCCTCTACCCGGGAAAAAAATTCCCCCATTCCGTGTCCCTTTGGTTTCCTCATACCCTTTGATGGGGCCCTTTTTCATATTCATTACCATAATCAACACCCCTCAAAACCCTAGTAAAAAAAAAGTTAATAAATTCGTAAAGTAGGAAAAACCCTTTTTTAAAACGGGGGAGATTCGTTGATCATTTTATTTTTTAATATGGCTACGAATTGCCTCAGCAATAATTGATTCCATAAATTTTCCCTATGGAGGTTAGGCTTTTGGTTTATAGTTAAGCTAATGACCTGTCCCCCGCCATTTTCCATTATCTGGCACTATGCCAGTTTGTAAGGGGATATTTGAAAAGATTAGCCAAAGGTTTGCAAAGCTCCTCTTTGCATTCCTTTAGAATTTTTGGGTACAGCTCATCAGGGCCCATTTGGATTTTTTTATTTTTTTAATTTTATCTATTTGTCTAAGGAATGTCACTTGTGACCCCAATCATGCGTAGTTTATAATCATTCTGCTCTACATAATTTATTATTTCTGGAATAAACTGTATCTTTTCCCGTAGTTAAAAATTGGGAAAAAGTAAGTAAAAAAATTTAAAAATTTCTCATTTCCAAACACTCTCGGGGAAATTTTAACCGAGAAGTTTTAGTGGGCCCATCTTGTCCCTAAACTTATTTTTATATACCCAAAAGAATCCTTTTGGGGTAGTCACGTTTTCAACTTTTAACCCAAATTTTCTCTTTTTCTTTTTTTTTCCCCTTTTTTTTTTCTTTTAAATGAATAAAATTTATTTCTTAATTTTCCCCCTTTTTATTTTGCCTGTAATTCCCTTTTTACCTGGTTTTTAAACTTTGTTTTTTCATTTGGATTTTTTTTTTCTGATTTTATTCAGAAAAGGGTTTCCCGGGGATGGGCCTAAAAGGGAAAAATCATTTGGAAACCCTCACCATCTACCTGACCCCTAGACAGGTCACCCCGTTTGGGCTGAAACTGGGTGGCCTGGGCTATGGGTCAAAAGATATTGGGTAGGTTTTCCAATGGTTTTAGCTGCCCCCAAAAAACGAATAAAAACAGAACAAACATTTATCCCAAATGGTAAACAAGAAATTTAAAAAATCTCATTGGTAAAAAAGGAGGCTTCCCCGGGCAAAAAGGGGAATTAAGCAAATTTAGTTTAAAAAAGGAAGTCATGGGCAGAGACTTGATTGCTATTATTAGGGTAATTCTAAGGGTATATTAAAACTGAGTGATTTGTGACCACTTATTGCTTATTATTAATCTCAAAGGGTTTTTTCCCAAAAAAAGGGTTTTTTCCCACTTGGTTTTATTTTACAAAAATGTTTTAAAAAAAAAATACTGAATCGTATCAATAAAATCGTTTGACTCTAAAATCCTGTCAAATTGCCCAGTCAATTTGTTCCTTTGCCCTTTTTCGTATGTAGATGCCTTCAATTTCGTCCCAAAAGTTTACTGCACTCCCTATCAAGGTTTGGTGACCTGTAAATCACACCCAAGATTAGTTTTTTACCGACCGAAAAATTTTAACCCAAAAGATTCAGTAGCTGATGCTTCCCCCTTTTATATCTTTTTTTAACACAACAATTTAAATTATCTCTGACTTTCCTTTCTCCACCACCCTTCCTGTTGACCCTATCAGTGTGGAGTAATTTTTTTTGCCTTTTAAAGTGGCATTCCCGAAGGATTTCTCCTTTTAATTTAGTCAGGTCTCTCTTTTCAATAATATCTATGATTCTTCACTTAATGCAATTAATCTTAGCTCATCTATCTTATTTCTTACACCCCCTTCATTTGTATAGTAAACCAAAAAGGGGGCAGTCTCTCGCTCCCCCCTTTCTGGCCCCTCCTTTGTCTTTGTTTGTAACTGTTTTTACCCTAGTGCTGCAACCGGCTGTTTCCCCCAAACACCCATACCTCTTTCTTCTATCAGTTTAAAAACCTAGACATGTCAGTAATGGCCCTCTCGATCCCCAGTTTCCTGCTTCCCCCCCAACCCCAAAAGATGTCCCCATCCCTTGCATACAAAATCATGTTTGACATAAAAATTGTCCCAGTTTGGTTCCAAGAATGGGATTGGGTTCCCTTTCAGTGTCTGTCTAGCCAGCAATTTACAACAATTGCCCCAGACACCATTCATTCCCCCCCTTTTTAAAAAATGCTACATATGATTGGGACCCCTTCCAGACCCAATTAAAACATAGCTGTCCTGGGCAAACTAGGGCTCGTCTCTTGCACCCTTCCAAAATCATTTCCCCCCAGCACTGGGGAAAAAAAATGGGCGGGTTTCCCCTTTCCGACGGGTATTATCCAACCCCCGTTTCAGGACAAACCAGCTATAGGAAAACATACTCTTTGTCTTACCCTTTTTATTCCCGTTGGCACAAAACCATATATCTTACCTGAGAGTCTCCCCCAATCAAAAATTTTCACCTTTATTAGCAGGGAAGTCAGTGGTCCTTTTAACCCCGCTAACCACTGAAGACATGCGCTTGGGGAACAAAAATCGATTTCCTACCTTCAAATTTTTTATTAACCTTCCTTAGCCCCTTCTTCCTGAATTGGAACCACTTCCCCTTAAAGCGGCTGCCACTTTCAACTCACTGCTGGTAACCTTTTTCTCCTTCTAGCAAACCATCTCCACTCACCCCCAAACCCCATCAGGCAACCAGCCCTATTTTCCTCCTAAAAAGGGTAAAACCTTCTTCTTAAATTTTAAACCCCTGAGTTTCCCAAGACATACAAAGTTTGGGCTAAAGTAGAACCTAATCCCAGACAGCTTAGGACAGGATGACCTCACGGGACCACTGACCTTTTTAAATGTCTGGGGGTTTTTATTCAGCCCCTTTGAGGGGGACCATTTTGTGGGGGATATAAAGGCCTCCCATGTCCTTGATAATATTCCCAGCTGGGTCCCAGTGTCACTTCCGGCGTGCACAGGAGTCAGGCCACATTGGTACGGGGACTGAGCACCAGCCTGGTAGAAACCGCATGTCAAGGTACACTTGGCACCAGCTGCCTGAACCATGAGATCAGTGAGCATCTCCACAGACATACCAGATAACCAGCGGACTTTCCCAAATGTCACCTTGTAGGTCACTTTAAACCAACACCACCCCTTTTAAACTGGGAAGATATTATATACATTTCCAGTCGGGGGATTATTTTATCGTTCATACCGCAGCACATGAAGGAACACCTGTAAATATGTGTTTAAAAAAAAATCAGTGGTAATAAGAAAATTTTATATTTTTAATCAACCTTTAGGTAAAATGCGAAATCTACAAAAAACCCGAGTCTTACTGAATGAAAAAAATACTGCATTATTGTTCATAGTTTTTAAAATTTTTTTGAAGAGAACAAAATAAGAATGAGAAAAATTTTTAGTTTCGCCTGCAGGAACATTCTTAAATTTAAAGACTTCAGAACAAAAAAGCCACAATAAATGTATTATTAATTATTCTTAACTCATTTTCAATATATTTTTAAGAACGCTGATGAGAAATATTCCCACACCACTGAGATAACATTCTTACCCACTATAAAAAAATTACATCACTGATGAAACATTCTCCCCCACTGATGAGAAACATTCCCCCACCACTGATGAGTAACATTCTCCCCACTGATGAGAAAAATTCCCCCAACCCTAAAAAAAATTTAAAACTGAAGAAAAAAAATCTCACACCCCATGTGAAAAAAATTTACACCCAAAGAAACATTCTCACACCCATATAAGAAACATTCTCACACCCAAAGTAAGAAACATTCTCCCCCCATGTAAAAACATTCTCACACCACATTTAAAAAACATTCTCACACCACATGTAAAAACATTCTCCACCACATTAAGAAACATTTCACACCCATGTAAGAAACATTCTCACACCACATGTAAAAAAAATTTTCCCACCACATGAAAAAACATTCTCACACCCATGAAGAAACATTCTCACACCACATGTAAGAAAATTCTCCCCCCATGTAAACATTCTCACACCCAAAGAAGAAAATTTCACACCACATGTAAAAAACATTCTCACACCACATTAAGAAACATTCTCACACCCATGAAGAAACATTCTCACCCAAAGAAAAAACTTCCCCCACATGCAAAAAAATTCTCAAAAAATGTCTTCTCACCCCCATGTAAAAAAATTCTCCCCCACATGTAAAAAAATTTCACACCACATTAAAAACATTTAACCCCAAGAAAAACATTCTCACACCACATGTAAAAAACATTTTCACACCACATGTAAAAAAATTCTCACACCACTGAAGATGTGGAAAATTTGCAAATTTTTCCCATAATTATAATGTATATAAGTGTTAATATAATGTAAAGAAATATAAGAATTAATGAAAAAAACTATCAACAAGTTTTTTTTTTTTATTTAAAAAAAACATGAACAATAAATTAACATTTCAAGGAATTTACAAAAAACCATATTAATAGATCTAAAAATCCTTCTCCACTATATACAGAACCCCATTCTGTAATGTACTCAAGACCCGTTCTGTACATTGATATTAAAAAAATGCAATCCAACTGAGAAATCCCCGAAAACCTCAAACACACAATAATAGTTTTCCCTTGCAATATAGACCATCAATTACAACTTAATCACATAAATCCCCCAAACCCTAAAAATGCTATTATTAGAAGACAGTGTCATTGTAGTGTGATCACCCTGACATCATAAAGGTGCATACATTGTAAATACATTGAAAAAACCCCATTCTTTTTTCCCCTTGGAAGCCACAGATTTATATTTTTAATCCCCAAAACACATGATATCAATATAAGGACTTAAAAAAAAGGTTTTTTTACCAAAATGAAGACAAAATATTACACAAAATCACCAAAAAGGAACCCCATATATACCATGTTAAAATGGACCCTATATTTATACACATATTTCCTAGTATGTGCCTTTTTTGGGAAAAAACCTCCTTTGACTCCCAAACTTACAACTAACTTCCCTACTTACAAAAAATTCAAGCCCCCTAACACACAGAAATAACCATTAAAACATTTGAGACAGGCCAATAACAAGCCTTCAAAATTATGCTTTAAACATTTTTATCTTATCATCGGGAATGGATGCCCAAAAACACATTTAAACCTTATGTTTAACAGAGAGGTAGTAAACTTTCCGAACATAATCCTTACGCATTTTAAACCCCTTTGGGGCCCAAAAGATTTTAAAGGGGGGCACCAGTGCCCAAAAATTTTAAAAAACAAATTCAATTTTTTTTTTAAGAAATGGTAGAAATTTTTTTCTGAAGATAATAAAACAAAAAGTACGAAATTTTATTAAAAATTGAGAAATTATGCTCTCGCAAATTTTGATGTCACGTTTTGACCCCCATTTAGGAATTCATTATTAAATGCCAAATTTTTAGCTATTTCATACATTACTTTATTTTTCGATTGAGAAAGAAATCGCCCAATCAACTGTTTCAACTCTTTAAAGTGTTTGGGAAAATTTTAAATTTTGAATTTAACAAAGTTCAAAAAAAATTTCAAAATAGGGTAGAAAAAACACTATTTCACTAAACAACTTTTCCTCTTTATTGTTATGTTTTCAGGTTTTACAATAAATTTCCCATTTTTTTTTTTTATTCAAAGGGAATTTTTTATTAAAACCCAAAAAAATGGAAGATTTACTGTTATAATATTGTAATAATTGAAAAATAATATCCCCAAATATGTGAACGTATATTAGATCCAGTGGTATTAAAAGTGTGAGGTATTTGTTTACTCTTGAACATCGAAAAAAAAATGAACATTTGCATTTGAAAAAATTTTAAACCTTTTCCAAACTAAAAAATCAAAACCATCTCTAATCTTAATATGTCTTCCATTCTATCAAATAAGACCAAGAAATCGCAAATACAACTGTAAAAAATATAATAAAAAAAACTGCAAAGTCCTTTTTTAATGAAAATTTCAATTTCAGTTTTTTTCTCATTATGCACTGTGTGCCAGGTTTGTTTATGTGGTACACTTACCACATAGATGTATTCTCCCTAGGCCCAAATTTACCGCTCCACTTTCTGAGTGAGCTGAGCTCATGACGGGGGAACAGGTTTGGACCCTGAACTCAAACCGTAGAACTCGGCACACCCGAAGGGTTAAGGCCTGTGCAGGTGATAACTTTATTCAGTGCAAATAGTTCCTCCCCATCAGGTGTCCTACAAAACCGAAAAAACAAAAAAAGTTCCACGTGTTTTGATAAGCCACCTCTATTTTTCCCCAAAAACCTCAAAGCCCCCCTCCCCCCCCCCCTTTTCTTAGACTTGTGTCCAAATCACACTCATTCTATCTAACCCCCCAAACCACTTATGTAAAAGTCATTCCGCTGCCCTAAAAACAGGGAAAACAGGAAAGTTCTCCTCCCTCCCACCCGTCCTTCCCACACATCCCCCAAAAAACACCAAAAATTTCTCAAACTATAAACCCCCCTCTCCCGAGACCAGTCTCTTCTCAGCTACGTCTTTCCCCCTTTTCACCCTCCCCCCAACCCAAAAAGCCCTTCCACCATCAAACTTCTATAACTCTCTGGAAAAAAAACCTACCCCATCTTTCCCCATAAAAACCCTGTTCCACTTTTTGCTTACACATTAGCTGCTATACCCTTCAAACAATTTCCCCTTTTCCCCCCAAAATTTCCCCAAGCTACGGCAACATACATTATACCCCTTTAACATCCCCCCGCCCCCCTCCAACATCCAAACCCCCCCTCAAGGTGTTGTTCCCCCCCATCACCGAATTACCCCCCCAAACCCAAAACCTTAAATTCTCCAAAATGCACAAAAGTATACTGGTGGTAAGCAGTATCCCACCCCCTCCTTCCCACACCTATCGAACGGGGGTTACTGCCAACCCAAACTTTTTTTTGGTGAATTACCGACAATGTTAAGAAAGGGCACAAAACAACAATGTGCATTTTTTTGTGGCAACGATTCCTCTCCCGGAGATTTGTCAAAAACCCTTACAAACAATACATGGAAAAGAGGGTTTTATATACTCTCAGGGAGGGGTAATACTAGTGGTGGTAGCCCCGTAGGATATAAGTTGTAGGTGTGTAAAAAATAATAGAAAAACAACTTGCACATGAGTAAAAGGTATAAAACAATTAAGGGGGATTTAAAAAAGGTTAACAAATATTTCTGTTGGAGGTTGGAAAAGAAGGCCTGTAGCAGTGTTCCCAAACGCGATGCGCTTGTGTGGGATTAGCAGGAGGCTATGTGATGGGAGGGTTTACTGTTTTCAGGGGGATTCTTTTTAAGACTTCAGGTGGTGAACTGCCTTTGTTTTGTTTAATTTGAGAAACAGCGATAAGTGCTGATTCAAGGCACTTGCGTCTGCGGAAATCAAAGAAACGACGCCCGGTTTAACCGGTCCGGGCGGGTCCCCATACCCCCTCCAAATAAACTACCCAGGAAACCGGGAACATTGTAAAGAGGAAAGAGGAGCAGACGAGGCGGGGTAAACAAGAAACTGGTTAGCCAAGGAGGATAAGTTATGAGAAACCATTATAATGTACAGGATAATGATGAGGAAAATAACAAGTAGAGGTAATTATGAGAAACCAGTGATGAAGAAAATAATTATCCATAGACATAGATTATTCGAAAACATTATATCATACAGGTTAATGATTAAAAAAAATAGTTATTTAGGGGTAGGTATTTAATGAGTGTAAGTGATAAAAAAACCCAAAGATAGCTGGGTAGGCAAGTTATAAAGAAACCAGTTATTGGGGTAGGTGGTTATAAGAAACCAGTTAGGAAAGGGTAATACAAAAACCCGAAGCTTAAAAGGGGTTTTTAAAAAACCAGTTGGGTAGGGAGGAAGTTATAAGAAAAAACCCGTTAGGGAGGGTGGGGAAAACAGAAACCAGATAGCTTAGCAAGGGTTTTTTAAAGAAACCAGTTAGCTAAGGGGAGGGTTATATATAAACCGGGGGAAGGGTGGGGTAGGGGAAAACATAAACCAGATATTGGGGTAGGTAATTTTAATAAAACCCGAAGCTGGGAAGGTAATTTCCCTAAACCCCGAATTTGCTGGGGGGGAATTTTTAATAAACCAGATAGCTGGGGTGAGGAAAAGGGTAAAATGAAGGGTTGTTGGAGGAATAAGGAAAGGGAACCAATTTTTTGGTGGGATAAACAAAATTCAACAGGGGGAAAAAGAAAAAAAAGAAATCATTTAGTTGGGGTTTTTAAGTGTTGGGAAAACCCGTTACCCGGAGTTAAAAAGGCCCCAAAAAACCAAACCCGGGGACGAAGGGAAAAAAATTTTTGAACCCCCGGGTGTAGAATGGGAAAAAAACAGATTCCCGTGCAAATAAGTGATGGGAAAAAAGAGCCATTCGGGAATATGTTGAAAAAGAAAGAAGCAATTAGGAAACAATTTTGGGGGCCCGGGGAGAAAAATGATAAAAAAGAGGATAATATAATTTAGGAAAAAAACAGCCGAAAAAAAAACGACGTGGCAGGTTGATTATGTTGGGTCAATCTTATTAAAACCCAAAGAAAGAATAATAAAAAAAGTGATGAAGAAATGAGAAGAAAAAAAGAATTGTTGGGAAAAGAAAAAGTTGAAATTCCGGGGCGTGGGGAAGAAACCGATAACCAGGTCCGGGGTGGGGGAAGAAACCAGATAACCAGGCCCAAGACGTGGGAAAAAAACCCAGAAACCAGGTCCAAGAGTGGCAAAAAACCAGAAACCGGGCCCAAGATTTTGAAGAAAAAAAACCAGGTCCAGGTCCAAGATGTGGGGGAAAAAACCCGGATAACCAGGTTTCCAAGATTGAAAAAACCCAAATAACCAGGCCCGGGATGGGGAAAAAACCAGAAAACCCGGGTCCAAGATGGGTGAAAAAACCCAAAGACAGCCAGACCCAAAAAGAGTGGGAAAAGCCAGATCCAGGCCCAAATTTTTGGGGAAAAAACCAGATAACCAGGCCCAAAGACGTAGTGAAGGGAACCAGATAACCGGGAAAGACGTGGCGAAAAAACCCCCGAAAAACCAGGTCCAAAACGTGGTGAAGAAACCAGAAAACCCGGGCCCCAAGACGGTGGGAAAAAACCGATAACCGGGCCCAAAATTAAAAAACCAAAAACCCGGGTCCAAGACCTGGTAAAAACCAGAAAACCCGGGGCCCCAAGACGTAGAAAAAAACCAGATAACCGGGTCCAAGACGGGTGAAAAAACCCAAAAACCGGGTTCCAAGACGTGGCGAAAAAACCCAGATAACCAGGTCCAAGATTTGGGAAAAAAAACCGGAAAACCGGGTCCAAGATGGGAAGAAACCAGAAAGGGCCCCCAAGACGTGGGGAAAAAAACCAGATAACCAGGCCCAAGACGGGCAAGAAACCCAGATAACCGGGCCCAAGACGTGGTGAAAAAAACCAGAAAAACCGGGGTCCAAAGGTGAAAAGAAACCAGAAAACCCCCAAAGACGGGCGAAGAAACCAGAAGCCAGGTCCAAGACCTGGTGAAAAAACCCAGAAAACCCGGGCCCAAGACGGGCAAAAAACCAGATAACCGGGGTCAAGATTGGGCGAAAAACCAGATCCCCGGGCCCAAGACAGGGGGGAACCCAGATAACCGGAAAGAAGTCAAAAACCAGAAACCGGCCAAGACGTGGTGAAGAAACCAGAAACCCGGGTCCAAGACGTGGCGAAAAAACCAAAACCTAAAAGACGTTGAAAAAACAAAACCGGGCCCAAGACCGGGAAAAAACCCAAAAGGGGGCAAGAGGGGGGAAGAAACCAGAAACCGGGTCCAAACGGGGTGAAAAAACCAAATAACGGCCCAAGATGGCAAAACCAATAACCGGGTCCAAGACGTAAGAAACCAGAAACCAGGTAAGACGGGTGAAAAACCCAGAAAAATCAAGACCGGTAAAACCGATAACCAAGCCCAAGGGTGGGAAGAAACCAGATAACCAGTTCAAAGACTGGGAAAAACCAGATAACCGGGTCCAAGATGGTGAAAAAACCCAGGTTATCAGGAATAGGAACAACCGAAACCATCAAAGTTTTAAGAAAAAGGATGCCAGGTCAGGACATGGTAAGAAACCAGATAACCCATAAAGATGTGGTAAAAAAAAAGAAAACCCAGGTCAAAGACTGGTAAAAAACCAGATCCAAAAAGATAAAAAAACCAAAAAACGGGTGGGGTGGAGAAGAAAGGAATAAATGCCCAAGGCGTGAGAAGAAACCAGACAACCGGGCCCAAAGACGTGGTGAAGAAACCAGATAACCAGGTCCAAACGTGGCGAAAAAACCCAGAAAACCCGGGTCCAAGATGGTAAGGAAACCCAAATAACCAGGTCCAAGATGGGAAAAAACCAATAACCAAGACGGGGGCCCTCGGCCAAGACGTTAAAAAAAACCAGATAACCAGGTCCAAGAGTGATGAAGCAGATAACATTTTAAAGAGTGGGAAGAAACCAGAAACCCAGGCCCAAGATTTGGGGAAACGATAGAAGGTCAAACCGGGAAGAAACCGATAACCAGGTGATGGGGTAAAGAAACCCGGTTGCCGGGCCCAGGACATGGTGAAGAAACCAGATAACCGGGTAAAAGATGTGGTGAAGAAAAAGATAACCAGGTAAAAGACGGGTAAGAAAAATAAAGGCAAAGAGGAAAAGAAACCAGATAACCAGGTCAAAGACGGGTGAAAAAACCCAGATAACCATGCCCAAGGGTGGCGAAAACCAGAAAACCAGGTCCGGCGGGGTGAAAAAACCAGATACCCGATCAAGAGTGGCAAAAAAACCCAGATAACCAGGTCCAAGACTTGGGAAAAAACCCAGAAAACCCGGTCCAAGACGTGGTAAAGGGAAAAGATAACCAGGTCCAAACGTAGTGAAGAAACCAGCTAACCAAAAAAAATTGGTAAAATCAGCATGGTGATTTAAGATGATTAAACTAGTTAACGGTTAAAAAATGATTAAAAGTAGAGAGAAAAGGGAAAAGTTATGAGAAATGATGACCCGTAACTGGCAAGTTATAAGTCAAGGATCGTGGTGGGGAGCAAGTTATGTCAAGGCAGGTCGGGGGGGAGAAGCAAGATAAGTCAACACAGGGGGAGGAAAAGGTTATGTAAAGGCAGTGGTGGGGGTAAAAATTTAAGTCAAGGCGGTCGGGTGAGGTAAAGTTATTCAAGCATCAGTGGTAGGTAGCAAGTTTGTGGCGGTAGTTAGGAAGTGTTATGTCGGCGGTAGTGGGAGGGCAAGTTATAAATCAATGGTCAGTGGTGAGGTGAAAGTTTGTCAAGGAGGTCAGTGATGAGGAGGTTATGTCAAGGCAGGTCAGTGGGAGGAGGTTATGCCGGCGGGGTGAGGCAAGTTATAAGTCAAAAGGGCAGTGGGAGGAAAAGATAACAAGGCAGGTCGTGATGGGGAAAGTTATAAGTCAAGGCAGGTCAGGGGTGAGGAGAAAAGTTTGTAAAGGCACAGGGGGAAAAGGGTTTAAATAAAGGTGTGGTGGGAGAAGTTTGTCGGGCAGGTCGTGGGAGGGGGGTTATAAGTAAAAGCATCAGGGGGGGTCTTGTCGGGGGTCAGTGGGGGAAGCAAAGGTCGGCAGGAAATGGTGGGGAAGCGTTTAAAAACGGTCAGGGGAGGTGGTTATGTAAAGGGTCGTTGTGAGGTAGGTTATAAGTCAAGGCAGATCAGTGGTGAATAAAAGTTATAAGTAAAGGGAAGGTCAGTGGTGAGGTAAAAGTTATGTCGGCAGGACAGTGGTGAGGAAGCAAGAAAGTCAAGGGGGAATGGTATAGCAATTTTTAATCAAGGCAGGTCGGGGAGGTAGCAAGTTATAATCAAGGAGATCAGTGGTGAATAATTAAGTTATAAGTCAAGGCAGGTCAGTGGTGAGGTAGCAAGTTATAATAAGGGGAGGCTGGGAGGTAGCAATTTTAAAGTCAAGGAAGGTCAGTGATGAGGTAGCAATTTATAAGTAAAGGAAGGTCAGTGATGAGGTAGCAAGATGTCCAAGGCAGGTCGTGGTGGGTAGCAAGTTAAAAGGGGGTCAGTGATGGGGGCAGTTATGTAAAGGGAAAGGGATGAGGGAGCGTTATGTCAAGGCGGGTCAGTGGTGAGGAGCAAGTTATAAGTAAAGGAAGGTCAGTGATGAGGAGCAAGTTATAAGTCAAGGCAGGTAGGGTGGGGTAGCAAGTTAAAGTAAAGGGAAAGGTCTGATGAGGTGAAAGTTATAAGTCAAGGCAGGTCAGTGGTGAGGAGCGTTATAAGCCAAGGGAAGGCGTGGTGAGGTAGCAAGTTATAAGTCAAGGCAGGTCATGGTGGGGAAGTAAGTTTAAGTCAAGGCGGGTAGGGTGGGGTAGCAAGTTATGTCGGCAGGTCAGTGGTGAGGTAGAATTTTGTAAGGGAAGGGTCAGTGAGAGGTAGCAAGTTAAAAGTCAAGGAATCGTGATGAGGGCAAGTTATAAGTCAAGGCAGGTCAGGGGTGGGTAAAGTTATAAGTAAAGGAAGGCGTGATGAGGTGGTTATGTCAAGGCAGGTCAGTGATGAGGTGAAAGTTATAAGTCAAGGCAGGTCAGTGGTGAGGAAGAAAGAACTTAAAAATCCACTTATGATAGTCCCTAAACATTTACTTTTCTGTTGATGCCCTAAATATTCATTTGGGATAAAGGGAATAAAGACTCACAATTGTGATAAACCAAACACTCACATTTGGATGACCTAAACACTCACCCTTGTGATGACCTAAACCTCCCCCTTTGGATGACCAAAACCTCACCCTTGTGTTGACTAAACATCACCCGGATGGCACCGGGACAGGAATAGTGACGTCTGGGTAATCCAGGAGAGTCACGGGTTGAGACCTTTGGGAGGGGTTGGGAGGGGCGCTCCAGCTGCCACCAGTAGATTGATGATTTTGAGACGGTTGCTGGTGGCCAAGGAGAGTGGGTAGACGGCCCCACTGACCCACTGGCCCCATGGGTGCCCCTGACCTGAGTAAGTGACTCCCCTCTCTGAATCGTCACTTTTGCATGACACAAACAGCTCCTCGTACAGTTTTTTTTTGATTTAAAAAACCGGGAAAAGGGAAAATAATGATGTGCCCCTTGAAACAACACCTGTACTTAATATTCTGTTTTGTTATTATAAGATGCAAACTGCGACTTGAAAACTGAAGGGTAAAATTTCCATTCACCCACTGGTTCAGATGACTTGTTCTTCCCAACATATCTGAAATCCCAAAAAAGAAGAGCCTGGGAAAATGGTTAAATTTAAAAGGGTAGGTCAGGAAGAGGAAAACATGTAAAGGTTAAATATGTCGAAGGCAAAGTAAGTGAAGAAAAGTTATTCTAGGATAAACAGAGCAAGAAATTAGGTAGGGGGGAAAAAGGGTGAAAGTAAATCAGTGAAAAAAAAAGATGACTTCAAAAAGGGAAAAGTTTTTATATGGTTAAATTTAAAAGGTTGAATTATTAGCTTAAAGGGAAAGTAGGTAAAAGACTTTATCTTGATTTGTTGTAATAGGAAAAGATTAAAAAAGTAGAAAGGAGAAAGTAGTTGAGAAAGTAAAAAGAAATTAGATTAATTTAATAGTGGGTCAAGGGAAAGACGACCGAGGAGCAAATAGGATAAGGGAAAGGGAGGTAGTAAATAAAGTATGAGGAAAAAAAGTAAGAGGAAAAAAAAGAGGGGAAAATAGATGCACATGCTGGACTTTAGGTTAATTTCCTGTCATTTCTTGAAAAAAAACAAATCGTTTTTAGATTAGAGGGCCCGAGGAATTTTGGTGTCAGAGACTTGATGGTAGTCGTGTCATTACAATACTTTCAGTAAAGGACTTTTTTTTTAGGCGCTTTTGACATTACTTAGAAGAGAAAAAAATATGTTAATATGTGTGCAACTTTCTGGGTTGGCCAGAGCATAAACTTTGTTTAGGGTATAGGGGATTTTAAAATTCATAAAAAAATTTAGTTGTTTAACAAAACTAATGACCATAGTAGTAGAAAAAAAAAAATGATTCGTTGTTTAGTTCATCAGTTGTGACTTAAATCATTTGGGGGAAGAGATAAAAAGGTAAATTATTAACAGTCTACTTTCGGAAAAAAAAAAAAATAATGACAGGAAAATAATCAAAAAAGGGTATGGCTAATATTAAAAAAGATATATTTGGGAAATTAGAAAATACGTAAACTATGAAAGAAAACGTAAATAACTTTCCTGAAACAATTTCTGGGGAAAAAAAAAAAATACATCAGTGACCTTTGTAACCAGCGGTTATGAATGAAAAAAATTTTTTGATATTGTAGTAGTCGAGCTGTACATAACTCTGTAGAGAGGGAACGTCATGTGTTTAAAAGATTTTCCCTTTTTGAAGTTATTGTAGGAAAAGGGTTTTTTTCCCCGGGAAAAAGGATTTCATTAGGACGACAGACAGTTACAGCAGCCACCACCTATAAAAAAAAAGGAGGCCTAAGAGAAAGCGGGAAAAAAATGAACAGCAATCATTTTTAGACAAAAAAGAGAAACGATCAATTAAAGAAAGCAAAAAGGGAGAAAGGGTACAGAGGGAAGATGGGAAAAAGGGACTTCAAACCAGACATCCCCCATCAAGGCCGAATAAACAAAAAATAAAGTCAGACTGGAAAAGGGTTGTACCCCAGGGGCCCTACCAGGTAGTACACCCCAGGGTACTAACGAAACACAAAGCAAGAAAAAAACCCAAAGGAAATTTCCCTGTTATATTTGAAATTTTCGGGTTTAAAATCAAAAAAAACGACAAAGTTAGTTAGTCAGTGGGCTCCATCAAAGGTTTTACAGAAAAGTTTTACAGAAAATTTACAGAAACACACACACGGGATTTTTTGGGAAGAGATACCAATAAAAAACTATAACATTTTAGATGGATAGAATTAATAGGTCACAGGGAGGAGAAATCTATGTAAAGATATTTTTTGCACAAGGTGAATTCTACGAATGAAAGGGGAAATCCTAGCCATTAAAGTTGAAAATAGGAATTTGGTAATTATTCTAGTATACAAACCACCATCAGCAACCTGAGGAATTTAAAGATCAACTAATCGATAGATAGCTATGTGGATGGGCTGAAACCCCACCCAAATATTTTACTCTATGGAGAATTTAATTCCCCCCAAAAAAAGGGAAGATCCAACGTAATGTTATACCAAATATCCCCGGGAAGCCCCCGGGTCAACAGGCAATTCCAGGGAACTAATGAGGCTTTGAAGTACTCATTAAACCAACAGATAATTGACCCCACTAGAAATGAAAAACCCCGGTTTGATATTCACAAACAACGGGAACAATCAAGTCATAACAGTTACAAAAACAATATCTCATCACAAAACATGACCCATGGGTTTAGCGCTTTTTTTGATTATAATAAAAATTTCTGATCACAACATAAAGAGCGGATTTCGTAAGTTTAATTTTAACAACAATAGAATTGACTGGGACAAAATAAACCAAGAGCTATCAGACAAAAAGGGGGCATCAGACATGAGCACCCAAATCCCCCAGTGCTTAGAGAAGTGAATAAAAACATAAAAAGCATGTATGAAGCACGTACCTTGGGGCCCAGAAGATCGATGAGAGAAGGGGTAGGAGATGGTACAGAAGAAAAAAACTTTACTGAATTGTAAAAACAAAATATGTTGCAACAGAGGAAAGATACAGCCGGGGGCCCTGAATTAGAAAAAAAAACCTGTCATACCTAAAGAAGGTACAAAGGAACAAAAGCCATACGGGATATTGGATCCCAAAATATTTTTATCCTTATGCAAAACGCAAGAACTACCTGTAGAATTGACCTTTATTGAGAGGAGATTGATATGACGATGAACAGGAAATGGTGAAACCCAAAAGAACAGTATGAGTCGGTGTTCAGCAACCCACTAAATGACAGGAAGGTAGAAAATGCAAAATATTTTTTCCAGCAGGGGGCCCGGGAAGCCCAAACAGCTGACATTAGCAAACCAAAAATTGAAAAAAATGGACAACATGCCCCCCTCAGCACCTGGACCAGATTCATGGAATGCTTTTTTATAAAGAAGGGAAAGTGCCATTACAAAAGCCCTTTGTTCTTTGGAAGAGCTTACATCTAGGGGAAAACCCGGGGGATTAAAGGGCAAAAGTACTAATTTACATAAAAAAATTCGGTGATGAGACGGGTTCAAATTTCATGGAAGCCCCAGCATAACCTGAAACCCGCATGGCTTTTGGGGGACGATCATACCTGTCACACCTTTAACATTGACAGAATTCGGGGGCAAAGACGACCAAAACGCATATGTGATTAAAAAGATTTTGCAAAGACGTTGAAAAATCGATCATAGTGATAGCACAAAATGAGAAAAGGGGTTGGGGGGTAGGGAGATGGGTCTTTTTAACACAGAACACAAAAAGTAGTAGTAAACAGGCAAAATCCCGCATCAGCGAGGTTAAAAGCTCAGTGCCCCAAGGTATTGTCTGGCACCTCTGCTGTTTCTCATCCTCATAGCATAGATAAAAACACCCGGCCCTTTTGTATCATCATTTCAGATGACCTAAAAAAAGCATAAAATCACTACTGCAGAGGAACTGAAAAATAAGTGGACCCCAGGTTTACATTCACCTCCCAAAACCCAAAAAATTTTGAAGTGTATTTTTTTAAGTGCTTTTGTAAGTGTATTTTTTTGGGGGCTAAAAGGACTAACTAATTTACATTAATCCTTATGGGGAAAAAATTCGTTTGGGAACGCACTTGAAAACATTCTGGAACGAATTAATGACGTAAACCGGGGGCCACTGTATTAGGGAAAATAAACAGGGTTTTCTTTGGGGGGGGGAAAACATGACTTCAATGGTGATAATTCCAGCTGCTGAGGTATGGGGAATGAAGAAACAAAGAATTTAAAAAAAACTCAAAAGGGGCACCAAATAGAACGAAAAGGAACATGTAAAAGACCTGGGGAAAAATTATGTTGTGACCTTTTTTTTAAAAACCCTAACAAGGCAAATATCAGGACAGAGGAGAATGACGGGGGGGGTATTGAGAAATTTCAAAACCGGGGAAAAAATCCGATGGTGACCTCTTCAAATCGCTAGTGCTCCCCATTTTGAATATTGCTCAGGGGCGCCCGTTCAAAGCAGGGAAATATCAGAACTGGGGAAAAAAAGAGTTTGGGTCCTTTAGCCAGTAAAACCAAATACTGGGAATGCCTTCAAGTCTTAACATTTCTCATTGGGCAGAGAAAACATGATAATATGCCTGGAGAGTACTCGAGGGGCCCGGTCCCAAATTTTCACACTGCCATAACATCCCACTGGGGAGAGATATTGGGGGAAGTGTAAAAAAACCCAATGAGTAAAGGGGGCAATAAGGAACACTGTTCAACATCCGGGGGCCAGACACAGTATTTCCCGAAGATATCAGAAACAGGGTGGGGAAAATATCTTTACCAGGGGTTTTGATCAACCAGACATGGATATGTGGGGCAGCAGACCCCCAGCAGCCCAACCTGGTTGACAAGGGACACCAACGAGCCTGGCCCATGGGCCCGGGGTCAGAGACTAGAGAAACCCCGAAACTCTTCAAAAGGGATGGTATAGGCAAGGGGATCAGGGGTGATGGGATACACAGTATGGTCCTGATATACCCCCTAATCTGGAAGAGTCTCTTTCCAGGCAACCCATCTGGTCCAAAACCAGTGAGGAACACCAGTTGCAGACTTTGATGAAGTCAGGAGTAAAGTGACTACTGCCTTACTCGCCCAGCCCAGGAAGTAGGTGGCGCAGATGGTCAAACCACCACAAGTAGCTGTGGTGTTTGTCCAAAACCTTATACCTGTTCCTCCCCTTTTAAATAAAAATTTGTGACTTTAATATTTTTTCAAATTATGTATTCAATAACTGAGCCAAATTTTATTAATTTAGGGGAAATTTTAAAAATAGACAATTCGCCTTTACAGTGGCTGGTGTGTAGGTGCTGCCACAGCTCCTCGTTGACATGGCTGGTGTGGAGGTGCAGCGAGAGCTCCTCCTTGACAGTGGCTGGTGTGGAGGTGCGGCTAGAGGACCTTTACAGTAGCTGGTGTGGAGGTGCTGCCAGAGCTCCTCGTTGACAGTGGCTGGTTGGAGGTGCTTGCAGAGCTCCTCGTTGACAGTGCCTGGTGTGGAGGTGCGGCAGGGTCCTCCTTGACAGTGACTGGTGTGGAGGTGCTGCCAGAGCTCCTCCTTGACAGTGGCTAGTGTGGAGGTGCTGCCAGGGCTCCTCCTTGACAGTGACTGTGTGGAGGTGCGGCTAGAGCTCCTGCTTTACAGTGGCTGGTGTGGAGGTCTGTCAGAGCTCCTGCTTACAGTGGCTGGGTGAAGGTGCTGCCAGAGCTCCTCCTTGACGTGGCTGGTGGGAGGTGCTGCAGAGCTCCTCCAACAGTGGTGGTGTGGAGGTGCTGCCAGAGCTCCTCCTTGACAGTGGCTGGTGGGAGGTACTGCCCCGAGCTCCTTCTTGACAGTGGCTGGTGAGGAGGGGCTGCCAGAGCTCCTCCTTAACAGTGGTTGGTGTGGAGGTGCTGCCCGAGCTCCTCCCTTTACAGTGGCTGGTGTGGAGATGCTGCCAGAGCTCCTCCTTGACAGTGGCTGGTGTGGAGGTGCGGGCCCGAGCTCCCCCTTGACAGAGCTGGTGTGGAGGTACTGCCAGAGCTCCTCCTTGACAGTAGCTGGTGAGGAGGTGCTGCCAGAGCTCCTCCTTAACAGTGGTTTGGGGTGGAGGTGCTGCCAGAGCTCCTCCTTTACAGTGGCTGGTGTGGAGGTACTGCCAGGCTCCTCCTTGACAGTGGCTGGTGAGGAGGTGCTGCCAAACTAATCCTTTAAAAGTGGTTGGTGTGGAGGTGCTGCCAGAGCTCCTCCTTGACAGTGGCTGGTGTGGAGGTGCTCCCAGAGCTCCTCCTTGACGTGGCTGGTGTGGAGATGCTGCCAGAGCTCCTCGTTGACAGTGGCTGGTGTGGAGGTGCGGCCAGAGCTCCTCCTACTGTTACAAGGTGGTTGTTTATGAGCACTATGATTAAGGGTTTGAGAAAAAATATCACGATCAGTACTGAGTTACTGAAGGCAGCTGTCACGCCGGAAGTGTCCCGATATTTGCTGCCCCCAAAATTAGGGACACATGTGAGATAACAGTCGAAGACCCCTACGGGGTAGCCATGAATGGAACAAGAAGATTGTTTGTCAAGTTGCTGTCTGCTGCAAAATAAAACCCAGATGATGTCATGATAAAGGTCAACATGGATGTTAGTGTGAACCTGGTGGATATATATTTGAGAATATTTATTGTGGAAACGTTCCGCCAGCCAGTGGCTTCTTCAGTCCAATACAGAGAAGAACGGTGACAAATGAAAGTTTGAGGTAATCAGTCCCTCAGTCCCTCGATGTGTTCAGTAAATCATTTTAAATAAAAGTAGAGCATATGAACAGAGGTTGCTTACATACTGCAGTCAGGTGAGTTGAGGCAGCAGGAGGCAGAATAACTAGTAGAAAAATTCACTAGTGATGGTGGTGATAGAGACATGGTGATTATTGTGCTGGTGATAGTGGAGTTATGATAGTGGTGTTGATGATAGAGGTTGGATGTGATAGTGGTGATATTGATGGTGGTGATGTGTTAGTGTTAGTGATGTTGGTGGTTATAGTGTCAGATGTAATAGAGGTGTGGTGATAGTGATGGTGTAGTGATATTGGTGGTGATAGTAATAGTGTTCTTTGGGGATAGTGTTGATGGTTGTAATGGTACTCACCTATTCACCTACAAGTCGTTGCAGGGTCGAGTCATAGCTCCTGGCCCCTCCAATTCACTTATCGTTACTAGGTCCTCTTTCTCCCTGCTCCATGAGCTTTATCATACCTCGTCTTAAAACTATGTATGGTTCCTGCCTCCATTAGGTCACTTTCCAGACTATTCCACTTCCTGACAACTCTATGACTGAAGAAATACTTCCTAACATCCCTTTGACTCAGCTGCTCTACTTTGACACCTTGTTTATGTGTCCCATCTCAGGAACATCCTGTCTCTGTCTACCTTGTCAATTTATCACAGTATTTTATATGTCGTTATAATGTCTCCCCTAACCCTTCGGTCCTCTAGTATCGTCAGGCCAATTTCCATTAACCTTTCTTCGTAGGACAATCCCCTTAGCTCTGTAACTAGTTTTGCTGCAAACCTTTACACTTTCTCTAATTTCTTGACGGTTGACCAGGTGTGGGTTTCAAACTGGTGCTGCATACTCCAATATGGGCCTGATGTACATAGTGTACAGAGTCTTGAACGATTCGTTACTGAGGTGTCGGAATGCTATTCACAGGTTTTCTTGGCTCCCATATGCTGCAGCAGTTATCTGGTTGATGTGTGCCTCAGGAGATGGCCGGGATTTACCCCCCAAGATCTTTTTTCCCTTTAGTGAAGTTTGCAGTAAACACCAATCTATACTCCGTCTCCGGTCTTCCCCCTTCCCCATTTATGACTTTTCATTTA
>WNWK01019011.1:0-38711 GCA_009830355.1 Cherax destructor | reverse complement strand
ATCCTGGGGAAAATGGTTTGGAAAAAGCAACCACTGGGGGAAATTCCTACTGTCCTGTGGTATTGGTTTGGGGTGACTGCAACCACCCAGGGAGGTACTTGTCC
This sequence comes from Cherax destructor, assembly GCA_009830355.1. NCBI lineage: Eukaryota > Metazoa > Arthropoda > Malacostraca > Decapoda > Parastacidae > Cherax > Cherax destructor. The sequence goes on along the minus strand of WNWK01019011.1, from coordinate 38,607 downwards.
TGTGGTAGTAGGTTGGGAGCAACCCACTCAGAGGTACTACTGTCCTGTGGTATTAGGGGTGGGGACAGCAACAACCCAGGGGGTACTCTGTCCTGTGGTAGTAGGCTGGTGACAAATGCCCAGGGGTTACCATCCTTTTAAGGGGGTAGATAAACCACACGGGAAAGGTACTACCATCCTGTGGTAGTAAGGTTGGTAGACAGCAACCACCCAGGGGGGTATTACCATATTACAGTAGTAGGTTGGTAGACAGCAACCACCCGGGGAGGTACTACTGTCCTGGGGTATTAGGTTGGTAGACTGCAACCTCCCTAAGGTATTTCCCATCCTGTGGTAGTAGGCTGGTGCAACAACCACCCAGGATGTACTACCATCCTGTGGTAGTAGGTTGGTAGACAGCAACCACCCGGGAGGTATACCACCCCTGTGGTATTAGGTTTGTAAACAAAACCACTCAGGGGATACTGTCCTGCGGTACCCCATCATTTTGACCAGGCTTTGGTAAGATGGGGGAAAGGAAGGATAGGTGGATGGAAATTGGGGAAAAATGGGGAGTGTGTGGAGGAAGGATAAAAAAGGTAAGTGGCCCAACCACTTTGGTGCATAATATATGTGTTTAGTGGTATATCAAGGTAATATATCAAAAAGGGGCATAACATTTGCCCAACAGTGTCCACAGATATAACAAAGTTATAGTTGCATGACTCTGTATCGGCAAAGGGTATACTAAGCAATTTTTTTTTTTTTTTTTTTTTTTTTTAAATTGCTGGACTTGAATTAAAGGACGATAGCAAGGCGAGTGATGGTTGTAAAACTGCTATCAAGAAATGCTGGCCGGCGTGCTTTGCAAAGGTGGTGTCCAACATTTGTATTATTGACACTGTTACTTAAATGGATGTAATAGCTGTGGAGTAAAAACAGGAATCACCAGAACTTGGGTTAAAGTGATATCAGTAGACATAGAAAGGTTCTGGAGTTCCCAATCATCTGGATCATCTGGAAGGTCACTCAAGATCTTGGGGCGTTGAAAATCATCTTTATGTATATATCTTCTCACTCTCTAAATGGAGGGTCATCCTTTGAGTTCTATGGGGGCTGCATTAATACGTTCGGTGGTATTGAAAAAAAGGTAGGATGTTTCTCTGTCTGGGAGATACAAATCATGCATGGTATACAATTGCCTTTTCTTCAACTGATCAAGCCGAACATTCATTGCACAATGTCTTGTTGAACATGTAGATCAGCCATTCGAATTCTATCTCTTCTCCTTGTGCCTGTAATAAAAGCAGTGCTTTGTTCTGAACTTCGTTGTAGTTGTAGCATGTTTGTTTTGTTTTATTGACAAAGGCACACACGGATATTCAAGTAAGGGTCTTATCATCATCTTATACAGGTGTTTTTCACGTGAGATGGAGCTGATTGAAATCTGAATAAAGTGGCAAGTCGAGCTTTAGCTAAATTTATCTTTGGTGACATGGGAAGTGGGTAAGTATCCTGTCTATCTCATAACCCAGTATCTATTAGAGTTATGAATGGCAATAGGTATATCTCTGATGGAGATCCCCTTTATCTTCAATGGTGGAGGAAAAACAGCCAATTGTACTGATAAGAACTTTGTCTGGGTTAGTAATGAATACGCCATTTCCTCTCCCAGTTCGCTGTTCTACGTAATTCTGCTTATTCATTTTTCTATGACCCTCTCATATTTATATTTGCCTGTAACAGGAGTGGACGAAACTACATGAATTACATCATCAGCAAATTGAGTAATAATTGTATCATTATACCGGTTGAGGTAGATCATTGACATAAATATTGAATAATATTGGGCTAAGACACGAGCCCTGAGGTACACCAGCTGTCGGTATAAACGGTTCAGCTGTCTTACCACCTAAAGAAAGGAAAAATTTTCTACTCGAGGGAAGTTGTATATAAAGCGAAGAAAGGTCAGTTGTGTTCAGGAAGGTCAATCAGTTTGTAAATAAGGCCATCATGCCATAAGCTGTCAAAGGCTTTATGAACATCTCTGGTAGCAATAGGCAAAGGTGCCCTGTTTCCCAAAGCTGGCAACAGCATCGTAAACTATATTTATGGCATGTTGGGTCCCTCTTGATTGCGAGAAACCAAATTGTTTCTCGGTAAAAAGATGATTGTATTCCATGTAATAATTTAGTCTATTACAACAATCTTCTCAAGAACTTTACCTGTGACCTCTAATAACGAAATAGGTCTATAATTATCAGGTTTATGGACATCTTTATTTGGTTTTGGAATAAAAATCATCTTCGCTGTTTTAAGAGCAATTGGAAAATGTCCGGTGGCCAAAATGGCATTAAAGATGTTGACGAGAGTTTCTTTACAATTCCTAGGTAAGTATTTTACTTGCTTGACAGTTTTTCCCTGATAAACCCGGCGCTTTGTTCCTCATTTTACCTATAACTTGATTCAATTCTCTGAGGGGTTGGTGAGTGAGAGGATGATCCTCTTCAAGAGAAGATATATCAATCAGTGGGAGCGGTTGGAGATCATGTAGGTTGTCATCTCTCCATGTATTGACCTCTTGATAGTGGATATTATTGAATCTTCTAGTCGTATTGTGGGTGAGAATTTTCTCCACACCTCACCCATTAAATTAACTTGGTCTTGTGGATCTTCTAATTTTATGGTTATTTCTTCATCATCTTCGTCAGTAAAAATGTATGTAAGGTAGTTAGCAGCCTTATGTTTAGCCCCTAAAAGCTGCGAATCTTGCTCCAAAACTTTTCCGGTTGGCGTTTATACTGGTTTGCTTGTTGAACAAGATGTTTCCACAATTCGTTCTTATGTTGGGAAATCAAAGTAATTAGTTCTCTCCTCAACATCTGCAGGACAGCCCGAGTTGGCTGACTTGTGAGGAGATGCCTGTTACATTCAGTTTGATAATTCCTCATGCAGTCACGAATTTCGGAAGTGGATTTATATTGCTGGTATATTTTGATGTTGTTGTTTGACAAGTTGCATGTGTTGCCTCTAGTATTCGATCATGCAAAGAGTGTAATGCTTCATCGATTTTATCGAGAGGCTGGCCATCAAGTGAGATGGTATCGTCATGGCCCAGGTATTCTCTGAATGGGTCAAATCCCAGAGAGTTTAAGTTAATTTTTGGAGGAGTGGGAATCCTAAACGGTGAGGCCTGCAGAGTGATGATAACTGGGATGTGATCGGAACCCACATCGCCACCAGGGTAGACCCTGCAGTGGTAGAGGTCACAATCTCTATTGGTCAAGACTATGTCAGGTGTCCCTGGTCGGTGGCCTATAAATGTCTTAAAAGGGACCTTGAAAGGAGAGTGTCGTGCTGACATGATATTAAATAACTGCTTTCCTTTTAAGTCACCTCGTTGATTTCCGACTCCACAATTGAAAAGTGCAGGATGATGGGCATTAAAATCACCAGCTAGTAGAGTGGGAACATTTCTACTAAGTAACCCATGCAAAGGGATAGAGGCTATATATGACTGCCGAGGAGGGAAATAGGCAGTTGCAACTATTAACTGGCCATATGAGGTAGTTAGTTCCACAGCAAGAATGTTGTCCTCATCAAAATGAATGGGACGAAAGACATGCCCTATTTTAACTAGGATGGCCCTCCACTGAAGGGCCCTCTCGATTTCTCTATAGTATAATACCCACGTAACTTAATATGTTGGTCTTCCCTTGCAGCTGTCTCATTAAGGAGAATGATATCAGGGTTATGGTTACACAATTCAACCTCAAGGAGGAAACGGTTATTAAAGAAATGTTTTTTATTAACTTGAACAATTTTTATTCCCATTATTGCTTCTTGTTCGCATGATTTTGGAGTCTAGATACGGCTCCAGTACTACGAAGTGCTTCGTCTTTCCCTGCCCATACTCTCCCTACTTGATTCATCAGAGAAAGAAGAGTAGTTTTGAGTAGTTTGTTGCGTTCCGATCACGTCGTCCTCACTGCAATGGAGACATCTAAAGAATCATTAGAGTCTTCTGATTGAAGAGGTGTGGTACATCCATGTACTGGCCTCAAAGATTCTCCCAGAGGGAGACATTGGTTGCTCCAAATGAGAGTTCGTCAATCCATAGAACTATTACGTGAAGGCATTTGCATAACAGGGTCAGCTTCAATAGCGGTATTTTGAGCACCAATGTCTGGTGCAGGTTCATTGGTAGTTAATACTGAAGCACCTGGCGTTGAAACCGGTTCTGTCAATACATTAGTAGTGGAAGTAAAGGAAGGTTGCTCATGTATGGGAGTTGTGGTGGGCACATACGTCCTATCTTGAGGAGGTTGATCCATAATCAACTGTACATTATTTGGAATATTTATGGGAGCAAACCCATTAGCCACTAACAAGTCATTGAAGATGGAGGAACAGAGTTTAACATTGTTTCCAGCAATCTCCTTGGCCAGCATGAACAGAAGAGGACCTCTCTCTGCCTCAGAGGATCCAGGAGATTTAGGTAGAGGTGCTGATTCTGGAACTTGAGACACAATAGGGGAAGAATGGGGCGCTGCAGGAGGGGCAGTAGTCCAAACATTGGAACTGGCAGAGGTGGCTGGAGGAGGCCCACCATATCCAGGGAGGTTTGGAAATGATGCTTGAGACATTGTTGGAGGTGCTTGAGTAGTGGGTTTTGCAGAAGTTGCCTGTTTCTTGGCCTCTAGAATTTTCTGAATAGCATCTTTCCTAGCAGGACAGTTTGGGGAAACAGCATGATGTTTCCCATGGCAAATGACACACTTGGGGTTATTTTTATTATCACAAACCCTGAAAAGATGCTCACCAGAGCATATACTGCAAACAGGTGTTTGTTTGCTACATTTATTTGAAGTATGTCCAAACTCATAGCATTTAAAACATTTATAACATGGACATATCTCTCCAGAGATATTTGATCAGGAGGGCATCTGGTACCAGAGTATTTAAATCCATGCTGACACAAGAATTTAGCTTCATCTGGAGTTTGCAGGATCAATTTAAGTGAGCAGCGATTGCTGGAAGGCTGCGAAAATTTGTATGCCTTAAGCACTGTAATTTCTGGGTTATCGGTATTTAGGTCTGCAATAAGTTGTTCTGGAGAGCAGTCTCAAAAACTACTTATCCTTGCAACAAATACAGTCCTTTGAGCCTGATAACTCTCAGGAGGAATGGGGATAACTCCCAGAGTCTGTAATTTCTCAAGAACATCAGGTTTAAGCAATTGAAGTAATTCTTCCTCAGAAAGAGGAGCAGAACTGCACCAGAGCTGGTCTTAAAAGATCAACCGGTGCAACAGTGGAATTGGAGCAAATGCATTGCAGAATTTCCCTATTAGATTTCAGGTTGTCTGGAACCCGTATCCGTACTCGTATGCGTGTCATGATGCCTGGGAAGGTACATCAGACACCTCAACATTACCTTAAAAAAAGTAAAACTTTCCTGCAGTAAGACCTAGACATCCTAAGTCGGCTGACTTATGAAGGTCAGCCCCTAACGATAGCCTACCCTCGAGCAGTGAGGGGAACAGGGCCCAAGACAGAGATCGGCGGATTTTAAAAAACCACACGGGCTACCGGATGGTCAAAATGTCTTGTGTTAACTCGCCAAAAGCGAAGTTGCCGAAAAAGAAGAAGATAGGAAAGTCAGAAGGATAGCAGTGTAAAAAGTGTGTGTGTATGGGCCAGTGTAAATGTTCAGGTGGGGTAAGGATGGGGAGGATGGGGGATGGGAAGAGAGGGGGAACAAGCAAGCTTATCACCGCCTTACCCTCTTGAAGGATGGGGCTCAGTGACAGCAAGCAAGTTTTCCTCTCAGCTCTGGTCGAGAATTACTCAGGATAACCCAAAAACTTGGGAATCAGTGTTCAGAGCAGGAGCGCAGACGACGACGACCTCTCTCGACGGCGGCAGCGTGGAGACTCTGTATCATAATCCTGCGGTATTAGGTTGGTAGACTGCAACCACCCAGGGAGGTACTACTGTCCTGTGGTAGTAGGTTGGTAGACAGCAACCACCCAGTGAGGTACTACCATACTGTGGTAGTAGGTTGGTAGACAGCAACCATCCAGGGAGGTACAGTGGACCCCCGAGTTTCGGTCACAATTCATTCCAGAAGGCTGTTCAAGTGCCATTACCAAACGAATTTGTTCCCTTAAGGAAAAATGTAAATTAGATTAGTCCTTTCAGACTCCCAAACATACACATACGAAAGCACTTACAATATTAAACTTACATAATTGTTCGATTTCCGAGGTGACCGAAACTCGGGGGTCCACTGTACTACCATCCCGTGGTAGTAGGCTGGTAGACAGCAACCACCCAAGGAGGTACTACCATCCTGTGGTAGTAGGTTTTTAGACAGCAACCACACAGGGAGGTATTACCATCCTGTGGTAGTAAGTTGGTAGACAGCAACCACCCAGGGAGGTACTACCATCCTGTGGTAGTAGGTTGGTAGACAGCAACCACCCAGGGAGGTACAGTGGTACCTCTACTTACGAGCAGCTCCCAACTCGAACAATTATGTAAGTGTATTTTTGTAGGTGCTTTTGTAAGTGTATTTTTGGGGGTCTGAAATGGATTAATCTAATTTTCATTATTTCTTATGGGAATAAATTCCTTGTATCAGCACTTGAATAGCCGTCTGGAACAATTAAGCTCGTAGTAGAGGTACCACTGTACTACCATCCTGTGGTAGTAGGTTGGTAGACAGCTACCATCTAGGTAGGTACTACCATCCTGTGGTAGTAAGTTGGTAGACAGCAACCATCCAGGGAGGTACTACCGTACTGAGGTAGTAGGTTGGTAGACAGCTACCATCCAGGGAGGTACTACCATCCTCTGGTAGGTTGGTAGACAGCAACCACCCAGGGGGTACTACTGTCCTGTGGTAGTAGGTTGGTAGACAGCAACCACATAGGAGGTACTACTATACTGTGGTAGAAGGTTGGTAGACAGCAACCACCAAGGGAGGTACTACCATCCTGTGGTAGCAGGTTGGTAGACAGCAACCACCCAGGAGGTACTACCATCCTGTGGTAGTAGGTTGGTAGACAGTAACCACCCAAAGGGGGTACTACCGTCCTGTGGTAGTAAGTTGGTAGACAGCAACCACCCACGGAGGTACTACCATACTGTAGTAGTAGGTTGGTAGACAGCAACCATGCAGGGAGGTACTACCATTATGTGATAGTAGGTTGGTAGACAGCAGCCACACAGGGAGGTACTACCATCCTGTGGTAGTAGGTTGGTAGACAGCAACCACACAGGGTTGTCCTACCATCCTGTGGTAGTAGGTTGGTAGATAGCAACCATCCAGGTAGGTACTACCGAACTGTGGTAGTATTTTGGTAGACAATAACCATCCAGGGAGGTACTACTATCCTATGGTAGGTTGGTAGACAGCAACCACCCAGGGGGGTACTACTGTCCTGTGGTAGTAGGTTGGTAGACAGCAACCACCTGGGAGGTACTACCATACTGTGGTAGAAGGTTGGTAGACAGGAACCACGCAAGGAGGTACTACCGTCCTGTGGTAGTAAGTTGGTAGACAGCAACCATCCAGGGAGGTACTACCATCCTGTGGTAGTAGGTTGGTAGACAGCAACCACACAGGGAGGTACTACTGGCCTGTGGTAGTAGGCTGGTAGACAACAACTGCCCAGGGAGGTACCATCCTTTGGTAGTAGGTTGGTAGATGGCCACCACACAGGGAGGTACTACCATCCTGTGGTAGTAGGTTGGTAGACAGCAACCACCCAGGGAGGTAATACCATATTACAGTAGTAGGTTGGTAGACAGCAACCACCCAGTTAGGTACTACTGTCCTGCAGTATTAGGTTGGTAGACTGCAACCTCCCTTGAAGGTACTACCATCCTGTGGTAGTAGGCTGGTAGACAGCAACCACCCAGGGATGTACTACCATCCTGTGGTAGTAGGTTGGTAGACAGCAACCACCCAGGGAGGTACTACCATCCTGTGGTAGTAGGTTGGTAAACAGCAACCACTCAGGGAGGTACTACTGTCCTGTGGTATTAGGTTGGTAGACTGCAACCACCCAGGGAGGTACTACTGTCCTGTGGTAGTAGGTTGGTAGACAGCAACCACTCAGGGAGGTACTACTGTCCTGTGGTATTAGGTTGGTAGACAGCAACAACCCAGGGAGGTACTACTGTCCTGTGGTAGTAGGCTGGTAGACAACAACTGCCCAGGGAGGTACCATCCTTTGGTAGTAGATTGGTAGATAGCAACCACACAGGGAGGTACTACCATCCTGTGGTAGTAGGTTGGTAGACAGCAACCACCCAGGGAGGTATTACCATATTACAGTAGTAGGTTGGTAGACAGCAACCACCCAGGGAGGTACTACTGTCCTGCGGTATTAGGTTGGTAGACTGCAACCTCCCTGGAAGGTACTACCATCCTGTGGTAGTAGGCTGGTAGACAGCAACCACCCAAGGATGTACTACCATCCTGTGGTAGTAGGTTGGTAGACAGCAACCACCCAGGGAGGTACTACCATCCTGTGGTAGTAGGTTTGTAAACAGCAACCACTCAGGGAGGTACTACTGTCCTGCGGTATTAGGTTGGTAGACTGCAACCACCCAGGGAGGTACTACTGTCCTGTGGTAGTAGGTTGGTAGACAGCAACCACCCAGTGAGGTACTACCATACTGTGGTAGTAGGTTGGTAGACAGCAACCATCCAGGGAGGTACAGTGGACCCCCGAGTTTCGGTCACAATTCATTCCAGAAGGCTGTTCAAGTGCCATTACCAAACGAATTTGTTCCCTTAAGGAAAAATGTAAATTAGATTAGTCCTTTCAGACTCCCAAACATACACATACGAAAGCACTTACAATATTAAACTTACATAATTGTTCGATTTCCGAGGTGACCGAAACTCGGGCGTCCACTGTACTACCATCCCGTGGTAGTAGGCTGGTAGACAGCAACCACCCAAGGAGGTACTACCATCCTGTGGTAGTAGGTTTTTAGACAGCAACCACACAGGGAGGTATTACCATCCTGTGGTAGTAAGTTGGTAGACAGCAACCACCCAAGGAGGTACTACTGTCCTGTGGTAGTAAGTTGGTAGAGAGCAACCATCCAGGGAGGTACTACCATCCTGTGGTAGTAGGTTGGTAGACAGCAACCACACAGGGAGGTACTACCATACTGTGCTAGTAGGTTGGTAGACAGCAACAACCCAGCTCTTCTAAGAGCTCATTCACATCTTCATTCATATCTTCAAAACCATCACCTGGTAATCTCCTTGCCAGCTGAACAATTTCCTAAACTTCTCTCTCAAGCAAGGGAAAACCAGTGAAAGAATTAACTACAGAAGGCCATAACTTTCCCCAGCCTGCATTTAATGTTGATTGGGGCACTTCATTCCATGCACTTCTAGAATAGCTGATAGCATCTGCAATGTTAAATTTATTCCAGAAGCTTGGTACTGCCAAGTTGGAGTCAGAATCCATTGATGGAACTCGTTTTTTTCATAACTTTTTTGTGTAGTTACACTTGAATGACTTAATAACTCCTTGGTCCAGTGGTTGAATCAGAGATGTTGTATTTGGAGGTAAAAATACAACTTTTATATGTGGGGTCACATCCAGCAAAGCTTGTGGATGAGTACGGGAATTATCATGAATGAAGAGAGCCTTGAATGCAAGGTTCTTGCTGTGCAGGTAAAACTTTACTTCAGGAATAAAGTGATGCTTAAACCAGCCAATAAATATTTCCTCTGTCATCCATGCTGACTGGTTTGACCTCCAAATTACTGGTAAGGTGTTTTTATCCACACCTTTCAAAGCACGAGGATTCTTAGAGCAGTAAATAACCATGGGCTTACACTTGAAATCACCTGATGCATTATCGCAAAGGAGCAAGGTGAAGCGATCCTTTGCTGTCTTGAAGCCTGGTGCACTTTCCTCTTGCTGACTGATATAAGTTCGTGTTGGCATTTTCTTCCAGAAAACACTTGTCTCGTCAGCATTAAACACTTGATGTGACTCATAGCCACCCTCAGAAATAATTTCCTGCAATTCAGCAGGGAAATTACTTGTGGTTGAATGATCAGCTGAAGCACTTTCACCAGAAAACTTAATATTATGTAACTTATGCAACTTAAAGTTGTGGAACCAGCCTGTGCTAAACACACTCTTTTTCAGGCCTTCCTTCCTTATCACACACTGCTTTAAACAACTGTAAGGTCTTTTCCCTAATTACGAGGAAATTAAGTGGTGCACCTTTCTTTGTCTTTTGTTCAATCCACTCAAGCAAAAAGTTTTCTGTTTTATTTACTTGTTGGGACCTACGTGTCATTCTTTTCATGAGATGACATTTTGGGTTATTCATTACACAAGCTCGTATATTAGCCTCATTCTTCCTAATTGTACAAACTGACGCTTCATTAAGGCCATAGACCCTCACTATATCCACCACACGTGAGCCACTCTTAAGCTTATCTAATATTTCAATTTTCTTGGTAATTCCTAGACTTGAATGCTTAAACCTTTTCTTGTCACTTGCAGGAACACTTGTATGCTTACTGGGTGCCATGATTGCTTAGGAGATTTATCAAAATTCAATGAAAATGAGAAAATGTATGTAAATAAACACAGCGAGCTTCCCGATTATTGTCGTCCTGCACACGTATGAACCAAACTGATGGCTGGGAGGGTGGTGTGGGTGGGTGAGGGTGGCAGGGGATAGCAGTAGGTCTCCCCCACTGACTCAATGGTGTAACCCAACGCGGGTGACCGCGCACTCAAAATTTTTTCCCCTCCCGCGAACCGTGTAAAGTTAATTTTACGTAGTGTTAGATAAAAATGTGCTGCAATTCTTCAATCGTGCACTGCCTAAATCGTGCCACATAAACTAGTGCTAAATGACGGTCTACTGTATTTGGGAGTTGACTTGTCAGTGGATGGGTTAATGAAGGATGAGGTTAACCATAGAATTGATGAAGGAAAAAAGGTGAGTAGTGCATTGAGGTATCTGTGGAGACAAAAAATGTTATCCATGGAGACAGAGAAGGGAATGTACAAGAGTATAGTGGTACCAACACTCTTATATGGGTGTGAAGCATGGGTTGTAAATGCTGCAGCGAGGAGGCGGCTGGAGGCAGTGGAGATGTCCTGCCTAAGGGCAGTGTGTGGTGTAAATATTATGCAGAGAATTCGGAGTGTGGAAATTAGGAGGAGGTGTGGAGTTACTAAAGTATTAGTCAGAGGGCTGAAGAGGGGCTGTTGAGATGGCTTGGTCATTTAGAGCGTATAAATCTGTAGGGGAAGGAAGGCGGGGTAGGGGTCAGCCCCATAAAGGTTGGAGGGAGGGGGTAAAGGAGGTTTTGTGAGGCGAGGGGCTTGGACTTTCAGCAAGCATGCGTGAGCGTGTTAGATAGGAGTGAATGGAGACGAATGTTTTTTGGGACCTGATATGCTGTTGGAGTGTGAGCAGGCTAATATTTTGTGAAGAGATTCAGGGAAACTGGTTAGCTGGACTTGAGTCCTGGAAATGGGAAGTACAATACCTGCACTTTAAAGGAGGGGTTTGGGATATTGGCAGTTTGGAGGGACATCTGAACTGTCGTATCTGGGCGCCTCTGCAAAGACAGTGATTATGTATGAGTGATGGTGAAAGTATTGAATGATGAAAAAAATTTTTTTGTTTTGGGGTTTTCTTTCTTTTTGGGTCACCCAGCCTTGGTGGGAAACGGCCGACATGTTAAAAAGAAAAATTATTTAAATTCGATTTATGATGGCTTTCTCAAAAAGTAATCCCATCATAAGTTGAAGAGCACCTGTGCTATTTCCTAAACCTAAAATAACTATGCAGCTTAATCTATGTTTTTTAACCGCAGATTTAAAAAAAATGGCCTACAATCTGGCAACAAATTTGCCTAGCGACCCCAGAAAATGTTCAAATCTGCATAAGAAAGCTTTATTTAAAATATGTTTTTTTTTGCAGGCATGGCGTGTGGTGTTGACCAACATGCTACAGGTGGCCACAGTCAACAGTGTTGGGGACTTGATGCTGTTTTTGGCAAAAGTTGCCGTTACTGGAACAGTGTGTTGTATAGCCCTCCCTGTACTTCATGCTGATCCAACACTTCACCTGTATGCAATACCACTCATCGTCACCGCTGTCTTTGCATTTTTCATCACACACTGCGTCTTTTCTGTGTATGAGGTATAAATTATGCCTAATTTTGGCAGTGTAATTTACTTATAAAAGAAAGGAAACACTAATCACAATGCCCTGACAGTTTGTCTTCTCTGAGAATATGCAATTTTCCTTTGGTAATTTATTAGAAATTTATTTTATAAAACTTTTATCTTGCTAATACAGGTCGGCCATCACTAATCTGGCAATCAGTTAGCCAGTTCCATCAGTAATCTGGCACTAATTTTGGCTAGCATAATTTCAAATTTCATCATCATACTGACTCAGAAATTGTGCAGATGGTTGTAAATTTACAGAAGCAAGCCAGTGGAGGAGAAAGCAGTGATGAAAATGAGGAAGATGTAGCAGAAAGAGTCTATTGATAGGTTAATTAATTGTATTCTAACCTAACCACTCTGTAATTCGGCAAACTCACAAATCCGTCACACTACAGGTCCCAATGATGCTGGATTAGTGATAGCCAACCTGTATAATAAACATTCTTATGTAACTTACATAGAGGCAACAAAGACTTAATTTTTCTATTTTTTTTTTCTTCAACACACCAACGATATCCTACCAAGGCAGGGTGACCTAAAAAAAAAAAGAAAAATATAAGTTTTTCTTTTTAGGTCACCCTAAATTTAAAATTAAAAGTTTTTCTTTTTAAATTTAGTTATTTATACTTATGGGGTTACTAGCCTCTTCCTTCTGGTATGTTAGTTGCCTCTTATGAAATGCATGGCTAATGGAGGAAGAATTCTTTTCCACTTCCCCATGGAGAAATTTTTCTGCATTATTATTATTTTGTACATACACCCAATTTATACATGTTCTTTCCGTTCATTTAATATTACAGTGGACCCTCGGTTAACGAAAAAAATTCATTGCAGAAGCCTGCTCAAGTGCCATTACCGAACGAATTTACGTCCTTAAGAAATAATGTCATGTAGGTTAGTCTATTTCAGACCCCCAAAACTACACTTCCACAAGAACTTACAAAATTATACTTACATAATTGCACGATTTCCGGGGTATTCGTTAACCGAGGGTCCACTGTACATACTTTATAACTTCATGTATGTTTTGGATTTTACATTGCTCATTCAGATCAGTTTTAACTATTTTTTTATAAAAGCAATTCACCCACTGCTATAAAGTATTATTTATTTCTATTTTATTAACACATCGGCCATTTCCCACCAAGGTAGGATGGCCTGAAAAAGAAAAACTTTCATCATTCACTCCATCACTGTCTTGCCAGAGGCGTACTTACACTACAGTTATAAAACTGCAACATTAACACCCCTCCTTCAGAGTGCAGGCACTGTACTTCACATCTCCAGGACTCAAGTCTGGCCTGCCGGTTTCCCTGAATCCCTTCATAAATATTACCTTGCAGACACTCCAAAAGCACATCAAGTCCTAAAATCCATTTGTCTCCATTTGCTCCTAACACACTCACACATGCTTTGGATAACTGCAACTTGCAAAAGCATTTCAGTTTATTTTAAATTACTGTATTAGTGAAATTAATATACAGTGGTACCCCTAGTTTCGGCCACCTCCCAACTCGAGCAATTATGTAAGTGTATTATTGTAAGTGCTTTTGTAAGTGTATTTTTGAGGGTCTGAAACTGACTAATCTAATTTACACTATTCTTTATGGGAACAAATTTGTTCGGTAATGGCTCTTGAACAGCTTCCTGGATCAAATTATTGCTGAAACTGGGGGTACCACTGTAATTAAAGAAATAAACCTAAAAGCTGCCACAACTCATAACTTCATCAATAATTTCCACTGTAATTCTTGCTTAATAACAAAATTAGCATGTTATGTAAATACAGCCTCTCCTCACTTAGCGATGTATGTACTTGTTTACCGATGACTCGGACTTATGATGGGCTCTGACCAGTATGCATACCTAAATAATGTATATTAGGGCTGATTTCCTTTATTCACTTTATTACAATATACAGTACACTACTGTATAATCATTTAAAAATATACCAGAAATGCTATAAATGGTGCAAAGGTAACATTAAAACAATATCAAAGATGATTGACACAAACCACTACCATTATAGTATGCTCCTCACTTAACGATGAATTCGTTTACCGACATGGTCTTAGGAACAGAACTTCGTCGTTAAGCGAGGAGAGGCTGTATTCATAATACTAAAGTATTACAGTGGTTATTTTTGCATATTTTGATGTAAATTGTTTACTGTGATCTTATTGCATATATGTATGTACATGTACTATATACTATGTGTATACACACTTTACACATTTCAGATGGCAGTTGACACATTGTTCCTGTGTTTCTCTGATGATTATAATACATACGACACTACAGATGGAAGGGACTTGGTAGCAGACAAAGAACTCTATGAATTTATGGTAAAACACGAAGATATCGACAGGAAGAATTCTCGGAAATCTCGACGTCGCGACCCACCTGAGACTATCAGATTTAAGGAGGGAACTGTCTAAGTGTGAATTAATTGTATGTAAATGATTGCAATGTCATTTTAAACCTGCTTATCTGTACGAAGTGAGAATGAGTCACATTGTACATCCAAGTGGGGCATCTTCAAGGAAAAGTATTATTTGTTGATTAATGAATGTTACAGTATGAACTGTGTTTGAAACAAATTCTTACACCATTTGGTACCAAAGTATTTTAAGAATATTATTGTTGTAATATTCTTGAATGTACAGTACGTATTTGGTTTTTATTTCTCGAGTTTTCAGGTTTCCTGAGAAAATAACTGAAGAAAATATTTTCTTGGTTCATTTGACATTCATGCTGAAGTGTTTTACTTAAGTTTCTGATTATGTACATACCTTAAAAGAGGAGTATTGCTATAATAAATTCAAAAGTATCATTAGCTACTCTTCTTGAGAAAGTTTAGTTGCTATAGTCAGTAATAGTATGCATAATATGCATTGTAGTGCTTGGGAAGCATTTAATAACACTTCCCCCTCATTTTGTGATTCCCGGCCTGTGGTTCAGGAAGCGAATTTGCAGAAACTAATTATTATTATAATCAGAACTAAGTGCTAAACTGACAAGGGTCATACAGATCGCAGAAACTAAACACATAGTAAGATAATTGGGATTTGTTTCGAGGCCAATTTCACATTTTTTTACTAATGTTTGCCAAAAACATGTGTGCTCACCATACATGTGTACAAGAAAAGAAATGAATTTGGTCAAAAAATATTTGAAAAAATCTAATCCATAGTTCAGATCTACTCTTTGTAATATAAAATATTGAAAGTAATTCTATTCTCTACTTATTTTTAGCCAAAAATTATGAGAATACCAAATAAGCACCAAAATATATAGCAAAAATAAATACAATTTTCATAAAATAACAGAAAAAATAAAGTAGAAAAATTAAATTGTATTTATCAGGCCCAAATAAATTTTCTTCTTGTCATTCTATTTTATGAATGTCAAAATAAAACCAGTTTAGAGGAAGTATTAAAAAATTGCAAGAAACGAAAAACCAGTCATAGAATTTTGTTCAAAATAGGATTTGTCATACTCAAATCTGTTTTCTTTCTATTTATTATTAATGTCACAGTAAAATAGTATATTATTAATGTCACTGTAAACCAGTATGATATTTAAATTGATATTGTTCAAAACTCGAGTGGTGCTGTTCTTGGGTGATCACATATAATCAAAGAAAAGAAAAAAAGGTAAATACCCAGTTATTTACATAGCGAATTCCTGGTGGGAGTAGGATCTGCGAGAAAGACACTGAAGAGAGTATCAAGACATTAACAGTACTTTTTGGCCACCAGGGGCTCCTTCCACCAGACTGAACAACCTGCTGGTGGGCCAAACTTTTTTTTTTAACACATCAGCCATTTCCCACCAAGGCAGGGTGACCCAAAAAAGAAGAAACACTTTAGTCATCATTCATTAGTCTTGCCAGAGGCATGCTTACACTACAGTTATAAAACTGCAACATCAATACCCCTCTTTCAGAGCGCAGGCATTGTACTGTACCGGGCCAAATGTATCCTCAATAAATGTCTCAATACTCGCATACCTCTCTCTCTCATACTTGGTGTTAATCACGGGTTCGGATGAGAAACAGTTGCTACACAAATGAATTTGCATATAACAAATCCACATAAAGCAAGAGGGGGGGAGGGGAACCTGCATTAGATTCATCTCTTAAAAAGTTCCTCTGGTGTAATTTTGTGTAAATGCAATTGAAAGAGTTCATCCAAGATTGAATAGCATGGGAAAAGAAGTTTACAGTGTATCTGTAAATTATATGTACAGTATAGCCTCTCCTCACCTAGCGACGTACGTACTCGTTTACCGACTACTCGGACTTATGCATACCTAAATGTATATTAGAGCAGATTTCCTCTTTTCTATTTATTACAGTATACAGTACACTATTGTATAAACATTTAAAAATATACTAAAAATGTTATAAATGGTGCAAAGGTGACATTAAAACAATATCAAAGATGGTTGACACAAACCCACTACCATTATAGCATGATCTTTGCTTAGCAACGAATTCGTTTACCGATGTGATCTTAGGAGCGGAACTCCATCGTTAAGTGATGAGTGGCTGTACTGTATTACGTATATACTAGAGTACTTCCTTGTCTAAGGCCCACTTTTACTGGGAAATAGTCCCCTTCCCTCCTACACACTCTAACCTGAGCCTCACTATCCTCATAAAAACTCTTCACTGCTTTCAGTAACCTTCCTCCTATTCCATACACCTGCAACATCTGCCACATTGCCCCCCTATCTACCCTATCATACGCCTTTTCCAAATCCATAAATGCCACAAAAACATCTTTACCCTTATCCAAATACTGTTCACCTATATGTTTTACTGTAAACACTTGGTCTACACACCCCCTACCTTTCCTAAAGCCCCCTTGTTCATCTGCTATCCTGCTTTCTGTTTTACTCTTAATTCTTTCAATAATAACTCTACCATACACTTTACCAGGTACACTCAACAGACTTATTCCCCTATAATTTTTGCACTCTCTTTGTCCCCTTTGCCTTTATACAAAGGAACAATACACGCTCTCTGCCAATCCCTAGGTACCTTACCCTCTTCCATACATTTATTAAATAATAGCACCAACCACTCCAAAATTATATCCCCACCTGCTTTTAACATTTCTATCTTTATCCCATCAATCCCAGCTGCCTTACCCCTTTCATTCTACCCACTGCCTCACGAACTTCCCTACACCCACAACTGGCTCTTCCACACCTACAAGATGTTATTCCTCCTTGCCCTACACACGAAATCACAGCTTCCCTGTCTTCATCAACATTTAACAAATCCTCAAAATATTCTCTCCATCTTCCCGATACCTCTAACTCTCCATTTAATAACTCTCCTCTCCTATTTTTAACTGTCAAATCCATTTGTTCTCTAGGCTTCCTCAACTTATTAATCTCATTCCAAAACTTTTTCTTATTTTCAACAAAATTTGCTGATAACATCTCACCCACTCTCTCATCTGCTTTCTTTTTACATTGCTTCACCACTCTTTTAACCTCTCTTTTTCTCTCCATATACTCTTCCCTCCTTGCATCATGTCACCGTGGTTGTTCAATATATTTATAGATGGGGTTGTAAGAGAAGTGAATGCGAGGGTCTTGGCAAGAGGTGTTGGGCTAAAAGATAAAGAAGCAAATACAAAGTGGGAGTTGTCACAGTTGCTTTTTGCTGATGACACTGTGCTTTTGGGAGATTCTGAAGAGAAGCTGCAGAGGTTGGTGGATGAATTTGGTAGGGTGTGTAAAAGAAGAAAATTGAAAGTGAATATAGGAAAGAGTAAGGTGATGAGGATAACAAAAAGAATAGGTGACGAAAGATTGGATATCAGATTGGAGGGAGAGAGTATGGAGTAGGTGAATGTATTCAGATATTTGGGAGTGGACATGTCGGCGGATGGGTCTATGAAGGATGAGGTGAATCATAGAATTGATGAGGGGAAAAGGGTGAGTGGAGCACTTGGAGTCTGTGGAGACAAAGAACCTTGTCCATGGAAGTAAAGAGGGAATGTATGAGAGTATAGTTATACCAACGCTCTTATATGGGTGTGAAGCATGGGTGATGAATGTTGCAACGAGGAGAAGGCTGGAGGCAGTGGAGATGTCAGTCTGAGGTCAATGTGTGGTGTGAATATAATGCAGAGAATTCGGAGTTTGGAAATTAGGAGGAGGTGCGGGATTACCAAAACGATTGTCCAGAGAGCTGAGGATGGGTTGTTGAGGTGGTTTGGACATGTAGAGAGAATGGAACGAGACAGAGTGACTTCGAGAGTGTATAAATATGTAGTGGAGGGAAGGCGGGGTAGGGGTCGGCCTAGGAAAGGTTGGAGGGAGGGGGTAAAGGAAGTTTTGTGTGCGAGGGGCTTGGATTTCCAGCAAGCATGTGTGAGCGTATTTGATAGGAGTGAATGGAGGCATATGGTTTTTAATACTTGACGTGCTGTTGGAGTGTGAGCAAAGTAACATTTATGAAGGGATTCAGGAAAACCGGCAGGCCGGACTTGAGTTCTGGAGATGGGAAGTACAGTGCCGGCACTCTAAAGGAGGGGTGTTAATGTTGCAGTTTTATAACTGTAGTGTAAAGCACCCTTCTGGCAAGACAGTGATGGAGTGAATGATGATGAAAGTTTTTCTTTTTCGGGCCACCCTGCCTTGGTGGGAATCGGCAGATGTGTTAATAAAAAAAAATAACTAGAGTACTTCAGTGCTTTTTTTCTGCAATTTTTTTAACATTCTGATTTAACGGACACTCAGATTTCTGAAGAACAAAAAGTCACAATACCATGACTGAAACAATATACAAATAACCCCGGACATGGGAGAAAGAAACTCGTTACAGTTTTGGTCCAACTTAACCCATTAACTAGTCATACACTATGTAACTAGCTAATGGTCCCAGTTGGACCAAAATGTCATCACAAGTTTCTTTCTCCTATGTGTGGGGGTGTATTTGTGTACTCAGATTCTTCCCTGTTAGTCTATTATATTGAGGGTTTACTGTATAGACTATTCAGTTTAGGAAGCATTTTTTCAATTTGCAAAAATGCTAGCTTTATAAGAGAAGCAGCTGTATATTTTTTTGCAATTCTATGATTACTAAATACAATGTTTTATAATTCTTGAGTGACTTTGAATATTTTTGCGTATGATCTCAAAAGGCTATGTTATACTCTCTATTTTTATTTTTATTAGTGTTTATATTTTGGATGTTTGAGGCATTAACAAATTAATGTATAATTATGTTTTCAAATATTGTATTTTTTTGAGATGTTCATGAAGAAAAATTATGAATTTTAGTTGTAATTTGTGATTTTTATGTGGGAGATAAATGCAGCGTCTTGAGAAAGACTACCCAAAAAATAAATTGATGGGCACAATTATATGGATCTCATACGTGTTATTGTATTCGAGCCTTTACTCAATTTTTTTTAGTTTAAAACAGATTTTCAGAAAAATATGTTTAGATAAAACTAGTGGGGTAAGAATTTTTTTTTTTTTTTTTTTTTTGTAAATTTATGAACCTGAAGTGACAAATGGAAACAATTCAGTGTATGTCCTTATCTAAATTTAAGTGCTTGAAATTTTTTTTTCACTTACTAGTTCAATTTTTAGCAGATACTATTTTTTTTTTTTGTGAAGTGTAAATGTAGAAATGTTGTGTTATGAGAATTTCAGTTTTTTGTCACAATTTAAAATATACAGTGGTACCTCGGTTTTCGTCAATAATTCATTCCAGAATGCTGTTCAAGCGCCGTTACTGAACGAATTTGTTCCCATAAGGACAAATGTAAATTAGATTTATCTGTTTCAGACCGCCAAAAATACACTTACAAAAGCACTTACAAAAATACCCCTACATAATTGTTTGAGTTGGGAGCTGTACGAAAACCGAGGGTCCACTGTACTTGGTATAAACATGTATATACCTGGTATATACATGCATATACCTGGCAGTATTTATTTACCTGGTATATACATGTACAGTATATACTGTATATAGTAAAACCTCTCATTAATGGACTAATAGGGAAAGGGGTGTATGATAATGCCAGTTCTCCTCAAACCCCAAATACAGTGGACCCTCGGTTTTTGTACAGCTCCCAACTCGAACAGTTATGTAAGTGTATTTTTGGGGGTCTGAAACGACTAATCTAATTTACATTTGTCCTTATGGGAACAAATTCGTTCGGTAACGGCACTTGAACAGCATTCTGTTAAGAATTATTGACGAAAACCGAGGGTCCACTGTACAGTCGTGCCTCGAGTTACGAACTTAATTCGTTCCAGAAGGCTGTTTAAGTGCTGATACTGAACGAATTTGTTCCCATAAAGAATAATGAAAATTAGATTAATCTGTTTCAGACCCCAAAAATACACTTACAAAAGCACTTACAAAAATACACTTACATAATTGTTCGAGTTGGGAGCTGCTCGTAACTCAAGGTACCACTGTACGTATTAATATTTCACGATCTTCGGGTTTTCTTACGAAGTAGTGAACTTGGTCCTCTAATGTAAAAGACAACTGGATACTAACAGGTATTGCAACCTGTAGTACTACAGTACAGTACTGTATGTATAGTAATTTTATACTACTCTATGTTATCTACAGTAATTTTACTTGCCTTTTCATGTTAGAGAGACGAGGTAATTTCTGTCATCGATAGTGGTGACTCGGATAAATTTTTATTCTGAGTCAGAGGAGCTGTAAAGCTCTACTAGTGAAAATAATGTAGATGGCTGAGATGTAGATGGTTGAGAAAATGTAGAGGGTTGAGAAGGCAGATTGTTGAAAATGTATAAATTGCTGAAAAAAGACATAGATGGGCTGAGAACCACACGTTTTCTTTTGGCACCACCACTTACTTTAGAAGCCATTGTTAATTGCACTTTACAGTCATCCCTTGGTTTTCATGTTTAATCCGTTCCAGAGGAATCAACTAAAACCAAAATCGACGAAAACCAAATCCATTTTCCCCATAAGAAATAATAAAAATTCAATTAATCCGTTCCAGAAACCCAGAAGTTTGGAAATTTTTTTTTGGGGGGCCTTAAAGATAGATTTACATGCACAAATGAATGAACTCAATGTGGCACTTACCTTTGTTGAAGACTGATGTTGCTGGATAGAATAGAGGGAGGAGGGGAGAGGGAAGAGAGGCTATTGTTTTTAACCCTTAAACTGTCCACACGTAGATATACGTTCACGTGCATAGCTGACCGAATATTTTGAGAAAAAATAAATTGTTCTTTTTCTTTGAAATGAAGAGTGCATTTTGTTTGTCATTCCCACATGTTGTAATACTGCACACACTGAGTGCACAGACCCATTCTCTAATCTCTAGGCAACTCAGGCTTATCGTGGCAAGGTTAAAAGCATTTGAAAAAAAATGTAGATCTACGTTCGGAGCAGTACGCACGCGAACGTATATTTACGTGTGGACAGTTTAAGGGTTAAGGGGAATCCCCTTCCATAAGGAATTTAGGTACCAAGTCCTTATCCGGGGTCACTTCCCTGCATGCCTGCTACACTCCCTCCCTGCCTGCTACACTCCCGCACATGCCACCCGCTACTGCTACACTCCCCGCGACCTGCTACACTCCCCGACTGCTACACTCCCCGCGTACCTGCTACACTCCCCGCGTACCTGCTACACTCCCCGCGTACCTGCTACACTCCCCGCGTACCTGCTACACTCCCCGCGTACCTGCTACACTCCCCGCGTACCTGCTACACTCCCCGCGTGCATGCTACACTCCCCGCGCGCATGCTACACTCCCCGCGTGCATGCTACACTCCCCGCGTGCATGCTACACTCCCCGCGTGCATGCTACACTCCCCGCGTGCATGCTACACTCCCCACGTGCATGCTACACTCCCAGCGTGCATGCTACACTCCCAGCGTGCATGCTACACTCCCAGCGTGCATGCTACACTCCCCGCATGCCTGCTACACTCTTAAACTCCATCGTGTTTCTCACTTTCTTTACCAAAGGACTGGCACTAGGAGCTTTCTTTGGGCACATGGTAGCTTATTTAGTAGTCACACACAATAATCAAAGGCCAAAAACAATGAATTGTTAATAAATGTTTTGTATGAACTCCTGGGGTGATGTTCACTCAAGCATAAACAATGCTAGACTGCGTGACAATGTGCGTGGGAGGTGCGTGGGTGGCGGTCTATGGCCTTTGTATGTGCGGGGCACTGGTGGATAAGTTCCGTACCATCAACGAAAACTGAGACAATCAACGAAAACTGAGACATTTTTTCCACGAAAAAAGTGAACGAAAACCAAAATCGGCGAAAACTGAGACAAACGAAAACCAAGGGTTGACTGTACTTAGAATGTTAATAAGGTCACATGAAAAGCTCTAAATTTAGGTAAAATTAGAGAGTAAATGATGAGTGTATGCATGAGCGAGTACAAACAATAAACAGGCATGAGTGGCCTACGGCTCTGGGAATTTTGAAAACAAATAGGTCCTGGACATGACTGCTTTGGCCCTTACTGGACAAACTGAGTTAGCAGACTTTGCCCAATACTTATGAAAATAATTGGACACCAATGCTAGGGACAAAATGTGTGGTTCTGGACTTTTGTCCAATAATTAGAGCGTTTGGCCAATTGTTTTTTGTCTGAAATTGCCGACTTCTGTCAATGAGAGGTTTTACTTGTGTGTACGTGCGCGGATGAAGCACTCACATATACTAAAGTTAATTGATGGAATAGTGGGAATGTTAAGGGAACTGTTGTAGAAAGAGGGATGGGTATAATAAATGGTTGAATTTAGGAATTTTTTGGTTGAAACTAAAAGTGGTATGTGACATGTTGGTTATAATAAATGTAGATGTTCCTTCAGGTGAGACAAGTGTTAAGGTGAGTGAGAGAGATACTGGGATATGTTACATGAATGTTTATGAAATTTTGATATATGGAGAGAGAGAGTGAATGAGTGAGTTGCTGTTTATACTATCAGATCAACATACATACATTAATAGATTTCTCTGTCAGAGAGCACACAGACTTCACTTCAGACATCTTCGATGCCCTTTCGAGTTCACAAACTTCCATCCTTTCTGAGAGTCCCATCTTCAGCAAAGACTCAATTTTGTCTTTTTAACTGAATTCATCCTGTTACATCACCTCTGATTTCCATTTTGCTCTCACACTAACCCTCTACTCCTTTAATCACTACCATATATACTCCCTTCCACTGTGGTGTTATAAGACTCTTTAGGTTTAGTGATTGTTTAATTCTGTATTATTAGGGGACTTCAAGGCAGTGGAGGGTTGTCAAAATATCATATGGGGAAACTGCACCTCCTCGCTGTCAGATGTAATGCCAGTAATATCTATACTATTGTATCGTTTCACCAAAAAAAAAAAAAAAAAATTCGCTTATAAATACATTGAAAACAACATACAACAGATTTTTCCTGTAATATACAGTGGACCCTCGGTTTTCGTTGAAAATTCTTTTCAGAATGCTGTTTGAGTGCCGTTACCGAACGAATTTGTTCCCATAAGGACAAATGTAAATTAGATTAGTCATTTCAGATCCCCAAAAATACACTTACAAAAGCACTTACGAAAATACACTTACATAATTGTTCGAGTTTGGAGGTGAACGAAAACTGAGGGTTCACTGTATTTGTCAGTTGCAAATTATTTTAGCGTAAGGTTAATGACGTCATACGTCTGGCATGAGCATCTGGGGGTGCTGCAGTTCCGCAGTGCCTATACACGAGCCGCCACTGCTTCAAGGCATAGTAGGGAGAGACTGTTGTAGAGGGCATAGTAGGGTGAGACCGTTGTAGAGGGCATAGTAGGGAGAGACCGTTGTAGAGGGCATAGTAGGGAGAGACCGTTGTAGAGGTCATAGTAGGGAGAGACCGTTGTAGAGGGCATAGTAGGGAGAGACCGTTGTAGAGGGCATAGTAGGGAGAGACCGTTGTAGAGGGCATGGCAGGGAGAGACTGTTGTAGAGGGCATGGCAGGGAGAGACTGTTGTAGAGGGCATGGCAGGGAGAGACTGTTGTAGAGGGCATGGCAGGGAGAGACTGTTGTAGAGGGCATGGCAGGGAGAGACTGTTGTAGAGGGCATGGCAGGGAGAGACTGTTGTAGAGGGCATGGCAGGGAGAGACTGTTGTAGAGGGCATGGCAGGGAGAGACTGTTGTAGAGGGCATGGCAGGGAGAGACTGTTGTAGAGGGCATGGCAGGGAGAGACTGTTGTAGAGGGCATGGCAGGGAGAGACTGTTGTAGAGGGCATGGCAGGGAGAGACTGTTGTAGAGGGCATGGCAGGGAGAGACTGTTGTAGAGGGCATGGCAGGGAGAGACTGTTGTAGAGGGCATGGCAGGGAGAGACTGTTGTAGAGGGCATGGCAGGGAGAGACTGTTGTAGAGGGCATGGCAGGGAGAGACTGTTGTAGAGGGCATGGCAGGGAGAGACTGTTGTAGAGGGCATGGCAGGGAGAGACTTTTGTAGAGGGCATAATAGGAAAATGTAGAGTTCCTTAGTAAATGAAAATGGGGGAGTGGGGGTGTCTTTGATTGACATGTGTTTAGAAAAAAGATCTGGTATAGGCACTGCATGTTTTATAAAAAAAAATCAAATACTTATACAGATCATGAAGTGTATAACGAAAGGTTTTATTGGACTGTTTTGGTGGATAAAAGGTTGAAGGGTAGACTTCTTGAGGTACGTTTTTTTATTTGAGTGGCTAATATTGAAGGTGGATTACAAGGAGAATGGTGTCAATAGGCAAAAGAGAAGTGAAATGGGAATAAATTGAAGACTGGGGACTCAATTAAAGATGGGACTTTTGAGAGGGCAGTCTATTACAGGAGTGAGGTCTGTGTGCTCTTTGATAGATAGGGAAATCTGTTAATGCATGGTGCACTGAATGCATAAACAAGTGTTTGCTCCAGTGAAGAAACTGGAAGAAAGGTGAGCTACAATGAGAGAAAGTGATGCAAAGATGGTGAAGAAGGTACAGGAGGGCCCCACTTATACAGCAGTTTAGGCTCCGGGCTGCTGCTGTAAAGTGAAAATCACTGTAAAGTGAAGCATAGATTTTTTTCACTTTCAAATGCATATAAAAACCTGATAACATGCTTACACTATCATATATTAAGTGAGCAATAGAGCTAGGCCTAAATAATGTATATGCAGTACACACATTACTTAACTTAAAATGTTTTCGTCCTTAGCTTATATTGAGTAGTGAATATATTTATTGTGAGAAGTCTGAATAAACGAAGAATGGGTATAATTGAAAACCACTGCATTAGCAAGACACAGTAAAGTGAAGCGCTGTTAAGTGGGTCCCACCTGTACATTGCATGAAAGGAAGGACATTGTGTTTGCACGTGCAGAGAGGTTTATGGTTATACGACGGTGGCTTCAAGAGGGAAAAGAAATTATTGCTATTCTCAAGGCTGAAAGTGGTGAGATATTTTATGAGGGAACTGGAGGTATTAGAGAAGAGAATATTCCGAGGAGTTAAACATTAGTGATGAAATAGAGGCAGATATTACTTGCATGGGGCATGGAGGTCTAGGACCTGTTAGAAGCAAGGAACCAGTGGTGTACTCACCTATATGTGGTTGCAGGGGTCGATACTCAGCTCCTGGCCCTGCCAGGTGTGTTTGTGTGTGTGTACTCACCTATTTGTGGTTGCAGGGGTCGAGACTCAGCTCCTGGCCCCACCAGGTGTGTGTGTGTGTACTCACCTAGTTGCACTCACCTAGTTGTGGTTGCAGTGGTCGAGTCACAGCTCCTGGCCCCGCTGCTACTCGGTCACTCTACCCACTCAATGAGCTTTATCATACCTCTCCTTAAAGCTATGTATGGATCCTGCCTCCACTACATCACTTCCCAGACTATTCCTCTTCCTGACAACTCTGTGACTGAAGAAATACTTCCTAACATCCCTGTGGTTCATCTGAGTCTTCAACTTCCAACTGTGACTCCTTGTTGTTGTGTTCCACCTCTGGAACATTCTGTCTGTCAACCTTGTCGATTCCTCTCAGTATTTTATATGTCATTATCATATCCCCTCTATCTCTCCTGTCTTCCAGTGTCGTCAGGTCGATTTCCCGTAACCTCTCCTCGTAGGATATACCCCTTAGCTCCGGGACTAGTCTTGTTGCAAACCTTTGCACTTTTTCTAGTGTGTACTCACCTAATTGTGGTTGCAGGGGTCGAGACTCAGCTCCTAGCTCCGCCTCTTCACTGTCCACTACTGGGTCCCTTCTCTCCCTGCTCCATGAGCTTTATCATACTTCGTCTTAAAGCTATGTAGGGTTCCTGCCTCCACTACATCACTTGCTAGACTATTCCACTTCCTGACTACTCTATGGCTGAAGAAATACTTCCTAACATCCCTTTGACTCATCTGAGTCTTCAACTTCCAATTGTGACCCCTTGTGACCCCTCTCTGGAACATCCTGTCTCTATCCACCTTGTCTATTTCCCTCAGTATTTTGTATGTTATTATCATGTCTCCCATAACCCTCTTGTCCTCCAGTGTTGTCAGGCCGATTTCCCTTAACCTTTCTTCATAGTACATTCCCCTTAGCTCTGGAACTAACCTTGTCACAAACCTTTGCACTTTTTCTAATTTCTTGACGTGCTTGACCAGGTACGGGTTCCAAACTGGCACTGCATACTCTAGTATGGGTCTGACGTACACGGTATACAGTGTCTTGAACGATTCCTTACTAAGGTATCGGAACGCTATTCTCAGGTTTGGCAGTCGCCCGTATGCTGCAGCAGTTATCTGGTTGATGTGTGCTTCCGGAGACGTGCTTGGAGTTATACTCACCCCAAGATCTTTCTCCTTGAGTGAGGTTTGCAGTCTTTGGCCACCTAGCCTATACTCTGTCAGCGGGCTTCTTTGTCCTTCCCCGATCTTCATGACTTTGCATTTGGCGTGGTTAAATTCGAGAAGCCAGTTGCTGGACCAGGTGTCCAGCATGTCCAGGTTTCTTTGAAGTCCTGCCTGATCCTCATCTGATTTAATTCTCCTCATTAACTTCACATAATCTGCAAACAGGGACACTTCTGAGTCTATCCCTTCCATCATGTCATTTACATATACCAAGAATAGCACTGGTCCTAGGACTGACCCCTGTGGGACCCTGCTCGTCACAGGCGCCCACTGTGATACCTCATCACGTACCATGACCCGTTGTTGCCTCCCTATCAGGTATTCTCTGATTCATTGCAGTGCCCTTCCTGTTATACACACCTGATCCTCTAACTTCTGCACTAATCTCTTATGAGGAACTGTGTCGAAGGCCTTCCTGCAGTCCAAGAAAATGCAATCAACCCACCCCTCCCTCTCGTGTCTTACTTCTGTTACTTTATCATAGAACTCCAGAAGGTTTGTGACACAGGATTTGCCTTCCATGAATCCGTGCTGGTTATTGTTTATACTCTTGTGCCGTTCCAGGTGCTCCACCATTCTCCTCCTGATAATCTTCTCCATGACTTTGCACACTATACACGTAAGTGACACTGGTCTATAGTTTAGTGCCTCATTTCTTAAAAATGGGAACTACGTTTGCCTTCTTCCATACCTCAGGTAGCTGCCCAGTTTCAAGGGATGTGTTGAATATTATGGTTAGTGGCACACACAGCATCTCTGCTCCCTCACTAAGGACCCACGGGGAGATATTGTCCGGTCCCATCACCTTTGAGGTATTAAAGTCACTAAGCAACTTCTTCACCTCCTCCTCAGTTGTGTGTATGTCATCTATCACTTGGTATATTCCTTGTTGGTGTCCCACTCTGTACTGTCTTCTCAGAGTCCTTCCTGCCTCCACTGTAAATACCTCCTTAAATTTCGTGTTGAGCTCCTCACATACCTCTTGATCGTTTCTCGTGAGTTCCCCACCTTCTTTCCTCAGCCTGATCACCTGGTCTATGACTGTTGTCTTCCTTCTAATGTGACTATGCAGCAGTTTCGGGTCAGACTTGACTTTCGATGCTATTTCATTTTCGTACTGTCGCTGGGCCTCCCTCCTTATCTGTGCATACTTGTTTCTGGCTCTACAACTAATCTCCTTATTTTCCTGGGTCCTTTGCCTTCTGTACTTTTTCCATTCTCTAGCGCACTTAGTCTGCCTCCCTGCACCTTTGGGTAAACCAAGGGCTCGTTCTGGACTTCCCATTATTTCTGTTGCCCTTGGGAACAGAAATAATGGGAAGTCAATTATTATGTATTGTTACGTATTCCATCATTTTGTTTACTGACTTTCCTTCCATGTCTCTGTCCCACTGAACCTCCTGCAGGAAGTTCTTCATACCTGTGTAGTCCCCTCTTTTATAGTTTGGCTTTTTTCTTTCAACACCTGTTGCCCTCTCCACTTGTAACTCTACTATGTACTCAAAGCTCAGAACCACATGGTCACTGGCTCCCAGGGGCCTCTCATATGTGATGTCCTCAATGTCTGAGCTGCTCAGGGTGAACAGGAGGTCCAGCCTTGCTGGTTCGTCCTCTCCTCTCTCTCTGGTAGTGTCCCTGACATGTTGGTGCATAAGGTTTTCCAGTACCACATCCATCATCTTGGCTCTCCATGTTTCTGGATCCCCATGTGGCTCCAGATTTTCCCAATCGATCTCCCTGTGGTTGAAGTCGCCCATAACCAGTAATTTTGCTCTACTCGAGTGAGCTCTTCTTGCCACCTCAGCCAGTGTGTCCACCATTGCTCTGTTGCTCTCTTCATATTTCTTCTTGGCCTCCTGAAGTTCTGTGGTGGGTTATACATCACTGCAATGGCTACCTTATGTTCCCCAGCCTGAATTGTACCTACTATGTAGTCCCTTTCACTAGTCGCGCCCATTCTTTAGATTTCCTCAAATCGCCATTGGTTCCTTACGAGCAGTGCAACCCCTCCTCCCCCTCTACTCCTATCTTTCCTCAGGATCTGATATCCCAGTGGGAAGATTGCATCTGTTATTGCCTCAGTGAGTTTCGTTTCTGTGACTGCTATGATGTCTGGGGACTTCTCATTGATTCTTTCATTCCACTTCTCATATTCGTTATTCCATCCTCGTTTGTGTACCAAACCTTCAACTTCGTTTCTAAAACTGTGGTCCTGGGGGAATACAGTGGACCCCCGAGTTTCGTAAAAACTTCACTCCTGAACTCTGCTCAAGTGCCATTACCGAACGAATTTACTCCGTTAAGGAAAAATTTCACGTAGGTTAGTCTATTTCAGACCCCCAAAAATACACTTCCACAAGCACTGACAATATTATACTTACATAATTGTATGATTTCCGGGGTTTACGAAACTCGGGGGTCCACTGTATTGGGGTTGGAGCGGGAGCCCTGGCGGGGGCTAATGGGGGATTGCAGTGGGGGTGGGGTTTGTGATGAGGTGGGTGGGGTAAGAGTGTGTGTAGAGAGTTGGTGTAGGGGTGGGGTTTGAGATGGGGGGGTGGGGACAGAAGGAACGGGGTTGCTGTAGGGGTGGGGACAGAAGGAACGGTGTGTGGGTGTTGGTTTAAGTTGTATGTGTATGTGTGTGTGTGTGTGTGTGTGTAGGTCGTGTCCAGACATTTGACCGAAGGACAATTGGCTGAACGGACATTGCGCCAACAGCCATTTGGCCGAATGGACAATTGACTGATTAGAAAATTAGGTTACGTTAGGTTAGGTGATGAATGCCAGTTTGGCCATTTGTTCATTTAGTGAAATGTCTGTTCGATCAAATGTCCTGGAGCCATGGAGGGAAAGTAAAAGGCAGTAGACAGGTTGAAAAGTGGCAAAGCAAAATAACTATTCATTGTCCTATGAAAAAATCTAGTTTAGAGGCATAAATGAGATTAAGATTGCTAGGTCATTCAGAAAGGATGGAGAAAGATTGGCTGACCAAGAGGGTGTATAAATTTTGAATGAATTGAAAAAGATGTATAGGAAGCAATAAAGTTTTTTTTTTTTTTTTTTTTTTTTTTGAAAGGTTGGGATTTGGGCATTCATCAGGCATGAATAACTAAAGTGTAATGAACACTTGTCAATGCTCAATAATAACCCACATGCAGACTGAAACTTAAGAGTGATTGATCTGTATATTATTTATCCCCTTCTGGGATTCTCTTCAGCTGAAGAGGATCCCAGAAGGGGATTGAAATATACAGATCAATCAATCTCTTGAGTTTCAGGCATGTTGGAGCATGTAAGATTGGAATGAATGGAGATTTAATTTTTGGGATGCAGATTATTATAAAAGAAGCACTAAACCTACAAGGGTCATACAGCACAGCAGGGCAAAAGATAGTGCAGGATGATAGAGTAGCAAGGGCAGAGAGGACAACAGAGGGAGAGTTAGAAAGGTCTGTGAGGAGTGCTAAAGGAAGTAATATCAAAGTTTGTGTAGTAGGGTTTGTGTAGCTGGGTAATATCTCTGAAAGGATTCATAAAAACCATTTTGTCAAACCTGAGTTTTGAAGGTGGCAAAGCACTCTGAAGGATGTATGGGATGTTGCAAATTGATGAATGATTTGAATTGTGATGTTTTTGCACTTTTGGAAAGACAACTAAGGAGTGAGTCATGTTAGACATTTTTTTTCTTTCTTTTTGGCCACCTTGCCTTAGTGGGAAACTCCCAATGTGTCAATAAAAACATGTTGATGAATACATTTAAACTACTTGATTTTTTTTTTTTACTCATCGGCTGTTTCCCACCGAGGGAGGGTGACCCAAAAAGAAAGAAAAAACTTTCATTATCAGATAAGACTTAATATTTTATATTAATACTTAAATTTAGGTTATATCCTGTGGGCCAATATGTATACAACAGCAGGTTTCTATATCTCCTGCTCTATATTCATTTTTAGAAAAATATTAGCTGTGATCTCACATTTGATAGGGAAATTAATGATTTTGAAAGTAAGCAGCATAATATCACTAAACACTTTTACGCTATTTGTCAATGATGTGTATATGTAACTAATATATGTGTATGTGTACCTCATATTAGGTTGTCACAGTTTACATTAGTCTAAATCTTTACCTAGTAATAATGTTGGTATAATTACCAACAGAATGTTAGGTAAAAGGACACGTGTAACAAATGTGACATTTAATCGAGGCAACATTTCGCTGTCTAGGAGGGCAGAACATAGCTGCAGTAAAATGCCTATATGGTTACACGCATGTCCTCTTACCCAACAAATTTCTACTTTGTTTTAATTTCTAGGATCAGTGCTAATAACATTTACACAAGTAACACATCATTTCAGATTTATTGAGGCTAGTAATTGTATAGGTTACACGACTGGAGTGTAGTAGTAATACTATTTAATATGAGGAATTTTGTAGTTTATTAAGAAAGTTTGTATGGTCCAGATTACTAAATGAGAATACATTTTATCTACAGGTCTATGTAGATAAAAATACAGGTACCCCGAGTTTTGGCCATAATTCGTTCCAGAAGGCTGTTCGAGTGCCGTTACTGAACGAATTTGTTCTCATAAGGAATAATGTAAATTAGATTAGTCCGTTTCAGACCCCCAAAAATACACTTACAGAAGCACTTACAATAATACACTTACATAATTGTTCGAGTTGGGAGCTGTACGAAACTCAGGGTACCACTGTACAGTGGTCCCTCGGTTTTCGTGCATGTCCAAACTCGAACATTTATGTAAGTGTATTTTCGTAAGTGCTGTTGCAAGTGTATTTTTGGGGGTCTGAAATAGACTAACCTACGTGACATTATTTCTTAAGGAAGTAAATTTGTTCAGTAATGGCACTTGAGCAGCATTCTGGAACGAATTTTCGGCGAAAACCGAGGGACCACTGTATATGTACAGTGGACCCTCGGTTAACGAAAAAAAAATCATTGCAGAAGCCTGCTCAAGTGCCATTACCGAACGAATTTACGTCCTTAAGAAATAATGTCATGTAGGTTAGTCTATTTCAGACCCCCAAAACTACACTTCCACAAGAACTTACAAAATTATACTTACATAATTGCACGATTTCCGGGGTATTCGTTAACCGAGGGTCTACTGTATAGTGATTCTGTAAGTTAGTGATTGTTCCAGTGTGTGTACTCTGGAGAAGTACAGTAATAAGTGGTACAGATGATCACTTATTTTGAAGAGGCAATGTTGAAATGCAATATATTATTTTTACTTATTAATGACAACAAAGCGTTATGGTAGACATTAAGAACATTCAGCCTGATTTTCTTCCCCCCAAAATTGATTTTATGTCATCTTGTTCATGGGCCTGAAAATGTTATCCTTTCCTGCAAACATTTTTTTTCTTTCACACAGATCTTTACTTACAAATATTTGCAAGTGTATAAATTAATACATGTGTTGTGCTAATGCCTTCATGACATGTGTATCAGTATTTTTTTTGGTCTAATTTATTTTTTGAGAAAGTTTCATTTACTAAACAAAATAGTCATGGATAAAAATGAGCAAAATTTACACTGAACAATAATTTATGAAATTATGGAGAGGGAAAACATTTGTGATATAATGCATTCTCTTTGTGTTGGACATATGGCAATTATATTTTCCTATCTTTGATTGGGATTGAGGTGCACAAGTTTGTGGTATTTTCCTATTGAAATTTACATTGGTTATGAAAATTTACACATCTGAAATTAAAGTATAAAAATGAAACCTCTATATAATTTCAAAAGTTTTGCTCACATCAACTGGTAAGTGAAATTTAACCTCCATGGTTCTGCTAACTATATTAGGGTAAGAGTAATACAGCACACCTCCATGATAACTTTATTTACCATTGAATTCCCAGGATAATTTTGAGTAATATTAGGCTTAAATTTTAAACAAAATCTAGCTGAATGTCCCCTTAATATATAGTCTTGACTGGCTGTCAAAGTATACACGAGATGTTACATGGTAGAAAATAATAAGTGTTAAAGATTGACAATGAAGAAAAGTGCAGGCATGGGAAGATTTGAGGTATGAAGCTTAAGTTAACATACAGTGGTACCTCGACTTACGATGGTCCCCAAACTCACCCTTTTATGTAAGTTTATTTTTTTAAATGCTTTTGTAAGTGTACTTTTGGGGGTCTAAAAGGACTAGTCTATTTTACAACATTTCTTAAGGAGATAAATTCGTTTGGTAATGGCACTTGAACAGCATTCTGGAATGAAAAAATATCGTAAGTCGAGGTACCACTGTATTTTGTTATGGGGCTCTGAACCCAACTTACAGATCCAGAAGACAATATCTAAACATTTCCACATGATAAAGCACCTCACCTTTGACATAGACTCCCTTTGACTATGTCAGCGACTGCTTTATTACACCAGCTTTGATTATATTTTCCCTTTAGCTCTCCCCACTACCCTTACTGACTCTGCCTCTTACATGGTACTAACCCTCACTGGTCTCTGATCTTTGCATATTTCATCTTTAGCACATCCTGCTCTGCAGTTCTGTATGATTTGTGGGTTTAGCTCTTTGTTTTGATTGTAATAAATGATAAACCATTAAGGAATCAATTTGTTCACTAACCAGGATTTTGGCCATAGTGACACTTAATTCTTTTCTGCCACTCAAACACCTCGTATGTATTATCTTGGCCCTCAGGTCAAACTGATAAGTAAACCATACCACGGGCAGGGATAGAACCCGTGGTAAATACTTATGCTCTTTTTCCAATTATGCCATTAGGAAAATTTGTGATATTTTGTAGTATTGTACATTCTTGTACAGTACGTGTCAGATTGCTACAGCCTCTTGATTCATAGTGTTTGGACAAGAAAAGACGTGCTATTTTTGTACATTGATTAAATGTCATTGACATAAAATGGTGTACTGTGAAACCTCGATTTAACGGTCTAATAGAGTGGGAGGATTGTCCATTTATGTAGATAATTAATTCTGAACAACCAGAATGTTTTTCCATTATCATAATATTGAGCAATTCTGGATTTAATGGACTTTGTTAAATTCAATATCAGTTTACCTAGTGGACCATTAAAATAACTGACAATTCTAGATTCAACAAACTTTGTTGTTTTCGGCATTGTCTGGCCACAGCTTTTGTACATTAAATCAGAATCAACTAAATTAGGGTTTGTTAAATCAAGGGTTTACTAGTGTGAATTGCCTTTAATATAATTATAGAACACAGTACGTATATTCATGGGGAAGTGCTAAACCTGTGGGGGTCATAAAGCACCTAATTATTCGGGGGGGGGGGGGACCAATAGAGTAGACAAGGTAAGCCTGAGATGGGAGAAAGGGGTACAGTACTTGGGGACATAGCTGAAAGTTAGACACAGATGAGCCACAGGGATGGCAGGAAATATTTCTTCCGTCTCAGAGTGGTCTGCAAGGCAGACTGCATACACAGTTTTAAGAGCAGGTTCAGGAGGGCCCATGAGTCAAGGAGTAAATCTTGCAAGCAGCAAGTTGAGGCAGGGCCAGGAACTAAGACTCGACTCATGTAGCTACATATGGGTGAATACAACACCTGGGGATGGGAGGTAATCAGGTTTTGGCCAAGGAAGGAAAGAGTGGCTCCAAGTTCTCAGATCAAGATCCCTTCACCAGCATCAAGGCCACCCCTCTTGAAGGGTGAAAAGGGTATTATTATTATTATTATTATTATAATCATAACCAAGCACTAAACCCATAAGGGTCAGGGTCAAGAGGGTAGTCAACCTCGAATAATTGAATTTCAATTGGAGAGCTTCAAGGGGATGCTTGTGCCTTGATGTTAGTAAAGGGTGCTTGATTCAAGGAATTGGAGCTACCCTCTCTTGAATTAAACTTATGGGCCTCCCAGACTGTGCCGCTCCTATGGGTTTAGCACTTCCCAGCAAATATAGCAATATTAAGAAATTAAACAGAGCCTAGATACATACAGTGGTACCTCAGGTTACGAGCTTAATTCATTCCAGAAGGCTGTTCGAGTGCTGATACTGAACGAATTTGTTCCCATAAGGAATAATATAAATTAGATTAATCCGTTTCAGACCCCCAAAAATACACTTACAAAAGCACTTACAAAAATACACTTACATAATTGTTTGAGTTGGGAGCTGTTCGTATGCCGAGGTACCACTGTAGTATTTCTAAATGACATCTTTATATGTAGCACTTATTACCACAGTTACAGCTGTAACACAGCTGCTGATATTGATGGTGATTAATCTTTTGTACTAAGAATTGTAAATATATGTGTTAAATAAATTTTCAATAAAAAAATTATTATTCTCACACAGAGAAGCCCTAAACCTGTAGGGGTCTTATAGCTCCTTGAATACAGTACAAGAATCTATTTTAAATTGTCCCTAATTTAAAAATAAGTTTTTAATATTTAGTAATTATTTTTAAATTTTAAATACAGTGGACCCCCGGTGTTCGTCCTGCTCAAAACAGGCCCTTTTATGTAAGTTTATTTTTTTAAATGCTTTTATAAGTGTAGTTTTGGGGGTCTAAAAGGACTAGTCTATGTTACATTATTTCTTAAGGGAATAAATTCTGTTGGTAATGGCACTTGAACAGCATTCTGTTACGAAAAATGGACGAACACCGGGGGTCCACTGTATATTAAAAAAAATATTTTGGAAAATACCTCAACGTATATTCTTCAGAATAATGGAGAATTGCTTTCTGAGATTCTGTGTATTTTGGGAAAATTTTGATTTTAATAATGAAAAATCTCTAAATCAAATTTGGTTTACCTGGAGAGGGTTTCGGGGGTCAGTGCCCCCGCGGCTCGGTATGAAACCAGTCCTCATGGTGGATCAGGGTCTGATCAACCAAGCTGTTACTGCTGGCTGCACGCAAACTGACGTACGAACCACAGCCCGGTTGATCAGGTACTGACTTTAGGTGCCTGTCCAGTGCCTCCTTGAAGACAGCCAGGGGTCTATGAATAAATTTTTTTTTTCCAAATTTTGAATATAAAATTTGCATATTGTTAGGAAACAATTTTTAATTTTGAAATTGTTAATTCAAAAGTACAGTGGACCCCCGGTTAACGGCCATAATTCATTCCAGAATGCTGTTCGAGTGCCGTTACCTAACAAATTTATTCCCATAAGGAATAATGTAAATTAGATTAGTCCTTTTAGACCCCCAAAAATACATTTACAAAAGCACTTACAAAAATACACTTACATAATGGGTCGAGTTTGGAGCAGTACGAGAAGGCTGTTCGAGTGCCGATACCGAACGAATTTGTTCCCATAAGGAATAATGTAAATTAGATTAATCCATTTCAAACCCCCAAAAATACACGTACAAAAGCACTTACAGAAATACACTTACTGTACATAATTGTTCAAATTGGGAGCTGTTCGTATGCTGAGGTACCACTGTATTGGTTAAGAATATACAGTGGACCCCCGCCTAACGAACAAAATTCATTCCAGAAGCCTGCTCAAGTGCCATTACTGAACGAATTTACTTCCTTAAGAAATAATGTCGCGTAGGTTAGTCTATTTCAGACCCCCAAAAATACACTTCCACAAGCACTTACAATATTATACTTTCATAATTGTACGATTTCCGGGGTGTTCGTTAGGCGGGGGTCCACTGTACTGTATATAGTTTGCCAGAATTCTTGCCCCTTAAGCCATGCATGTCGTAAAAAGCGACTAAAGTGCCGGGAGCAAGGGGGCTAATAACCCCTTCTGTATTTGATATCTAAACAGTGCAAAGAAGACAATTTTTAAACAATGGTGTCTGAATGTGCTTAGGTGTGGTAAAGATAAAGAATTTATTGTTAATGTTATGAAGGAAAGGAAGCCAGATGTCCTAGGACCAGGTGAAACAAAGACGAAAGGGGTGAGAATTTCAGTGGTAAGGGGTACATGGGATTAAGTCAAGTGTATCAGAAAGAACCTTTTACTGGCAAGTTATATGCTATTCTCATGGATCTCATGCACATTGCATTAATGTCTACCTTCTTATTCAGGTACATGGATAGGGCTTTCTGTTTGATTGATAGGAGTAGGAGACAGAGGGTTTGCTTTCCTGGGGCTGGGATGGAGGATATTGTTAGCCGTCTGGACGACATCATGAGAAGTAATGGGAGCAATCCTATTATCTGTCTCAGTGCTGGAGGCAACGATGTTGGCAGACGTAGGAGTGAGGACCTGACTAGCAGGTTTAGGTCAGCAATAGACATTGTGGAAAATATTGGTATTTTCCGAAAGTTGTAATTGATAAACTTTCCAATATGAACAGATATCCTTAATGTACCGCTGGTACATGGGGGTATGTAATAGAGAACCATCATACCAGCGGGGAGGAAGCGGGAAGAGGCTGGGCAGAGAGGGAAAAGAGAGTGAACTGGGCGCCTACCGACCCGATCAGGTGATGGGATGGCCTGTCGAATTTGGAGATTCCGCCCACCAAATCGGATTTAATTACCTCCTTTCGTAATGTGGAGGAATATCCAGTGACGGGGGGAATATCAAGTGGGACAATCGGTACAGGAGGTCCAGTAATAGGACAATAATTGTGAAATAAGGTGGGCCGCCGGCGTGTGACGCGGTCATAGGCCTATTTGAACTGAGTGAAATGACCATACGGCAGGATAAAGTCGTAACCCTGATGTTGGGGAGTTCATCTTAGAAGAGACTGTAATATATTCGATGAACTTTGGGAAATGGTGAATACTGTGAAACCGAGTTGTAAATAATCAGGGTTGATTGTGTCGACGGGTCTGGCTTGGGTACGCCATACCCCGACCGCCATATTGGATGTGATTGAAATGAACTAACTTATCGTAAGTTATCTACTCGAAATTCAAGTATCGAGACTGTGAATGTGTATAAACTAGTGGGGCATTAAGCCAGGATACACGTAATATGTAAAGTTATACGTATAAACAGTACAAAAGGTCGGATTAGTGCGAGGATCTGATTCGCTACCCCGACCAACCACATGTTAACGAACGCTCGGTCTCGTGGGCGTATAAGAGTGTACGGAAATTAACCTTCCTTGACTCGACGAGACAGCTAATACCATCGCGATCGAATCAGATCGCAGGAGGACGTCAACAACGGAACGACTCCTCATCTAAAGCTAAGTACACTGCTGTTTACTTTGTTATTGGCCAATGATATTGTTACGCACAGTAGATGTACTTTAGCTAGGTCAACGATCTACGATACACCGCTATGATGCTGTTAATTAGGTGAGTGTTGGTCATGTTAATTGAACTATGTGTCCTCTACCTCTTCTCCGTGTGATCAGTTGTTCCACAACCAATACAGTCCACTTAAATTTAACGTAATATAGCTATAATAAATGATCTTCTCAGATTTATTTATACTGGTCTAGAGTGCAATGGGCTAACGAGAACATTGAAGGTACCCCTCGGTGCGGCCAGGAGCGGGT